>CM051027.1:1777500-2047500 GCA_027627225.1 Congeria kusceri | reverse complement strand
GGACAAAACCGTCCTGGTCATAGAAGGAGGGAAAGGTATGTCACTATGTCTGTAGTTGCTGTAACCTCCGCCAAGGAGGTTGTCTGTCTGCCTGTCTGTCTGTCTGTCGGTCTGTCTGTCTGTCTGTCTGTCTGTCTGTTTTTTAAATAATTTTATACTTGATGTTGTGGCACATGTATCTGTAGTAAAAGGGAAATGGTACAGAAATAATGAAGTAATAGTATTGGTAGTTGTAACTGGTGGTGATGTTTGTGGTGGTGTTGATGGTTTTGGTGATGGTTTTGGTGATGATGGTTTTGGTGGTGTTTGTGGTAGTGGTGATGGTTTTGGTGATGATTTTGGTGGTGGTTGTGGTGGTGGTGGTGGTAGTAGTGGTGGTGGTGTTAATGGTTTTGGTGGTGGTGGTGGTGGTGTTTGTGGTAGTGGTGATGGTTTGGGTGATGGTTGTGGTGGTGGTTGTGGTGGTGGTTGTGGTGGTGGTTGCGGTGATTGCGGTGATTTCGGTGGTGTTGATGGTTTTGGTGATGGTTTTGGTGGGGTGGTGGTGTTTGTGGTGGTGGTGATGGTTTTGTTGGTGGTTGTGGTGGTAGTAGTGGTGGTGGTGGTGTTTGTGGTGGTGGTGATTGTTTTGGTGGTGGTTGTGGTGGTGGTGATGGTTTTGGTGGTGGTTGTGGTGGTGAGTGGTGGTAGTAGTGGTGGTGGTGGTGTTTGTGGTGGTGGTGATTGTTTTGGTGGTGGTTGTGGTGGTGGTGGTAGTAGTAGTGGTGGTGGCGGTGGTGGTGGTTGTGCTTGTGGTGGTGTAGGTGGTGGTGGTGGTGGCTAGTTACAATAGCAATATCAGAAACAACAAATACAGTTGCAGTATATAATACAGAAAGCATTTTATTTTCCAGAATTTATTCTGACAGTGCGAGGGTTTGAGGTCCTGGGTCTAATATTCATGCTGATCGGAACCATCCTCACGGTCCTCGCGGTCACAGTGCGGACCCGGTCTATACACACGGCCATCGTGTACATTCACGGAGCAGCAGGTATCACACGCGACACTCAGGGAATGTTTTGATTTTCAATAATCTACAAAAGCATTGTTTAAAAGTTTTAATTTTGGTAAATTAGCGGATGTGAGCAGTTTTGCTGCATAAAACATTATACTAATGCACTAATAACGATTATGAACGTTAGGCTCGAGCATTTTATTGTGTATAAGATTGTACTTCAGCTCAAATTGTTAACAGATCACTTATGAATATGACATTTTAGTATCACAAAATCGTAACTTTAAAGTGTGTATGTACGATCTTTCATATGAATTATTTTTAAAAAAAGCAGACAAAAGTGACAATAAAACCTGAAAGCAAACAGAAAAACTTAACAATGACGAAGGAAACACTTCAATATGGAGTAAATCAACAAGTACTAGTGTCGAGTTTTTGCATCGTTTGTTAGTGTTGTGTAACCTAAACCAACTGTCAAGTCAATGTATATACGTGTATTTCAGTTTCCATCTGTACAGACAAGAACTATTTGGTGATTAAAAACTAGGATATTGTGCGTTTAAACGCAATGTTTGTTCATAACTTTTATTCCATTTTAAATAACACTATATGTTAATTAACTTTAATTGGTTAATTTTATTTATGCCCCTTTTCTGTTATAAGATCGGACATACACACTTTAAACTCATGATTTATCTTCTGGTGTCACTATGACAGTGCGAATCCTGGATGAAATCAGGTTTACATGTACATACCCACTGTTATTACAATTGCCTATTATCGAATCTAGCACGGGGACGTTGATGTCAATTACATAAAGAAAACGCGTTTTTATGAAGTATGATTATTTCCTAATGTATTACATCCGGTCTCGATTTCTTTTTACAGCTATTTTTATCGTGTTCGGGGTGTTCATATTTCTCGGCTACCACACCCAGCTGGGTCGAGGTCTCGAGGGCGCCGGCAGCATCCAGTTCCCGTTCGCCCTGACCCTGCTCGCCGGTATAATGTGCATCGTGACGTCAGTGGTGTCCGGTCTCACACTCCGGAAGCATCTGGTCACGTGGACAGACGACGAGGACGAAGACGAACAGGAAATCATGTAGTGCGCGTGGACGGTGTGAGACAGAGCGGGTGTTAACGTTTCATTCATTTAGACGTGAATAATAATGATACATAATGTATACAAAATAATGAAGCTTTTCACTATGACCTCATATTGCAGCAGGTATACGTAAACATGAAAGCATGGATACAGTATCGAAAAAGTTTACAACGCATTACCGAAACATGCAAACAACTTCCTGTGTTGATGAAAGGACTGATTTCCATTATATAATTAGGCTTTATATCTATATATAGTAGGGCAATTCTGCCACTCCCTGCCACACTCGGCCTTTGTGCCAAGACTCGCTGTGAGGTGGTAACTGGGCAAAAACTCGCCTTAAAACTCGCGGCGATATATGAAAATTATCGGCAGTGGCGAAGTCTATTCGAACATGATACTCGCTAATTTTTATATGGACAAAAAACAAAATTATCGTTTTTAAACTATCCAATAAACAACGCAAAAAGTTGTCCCGATTCTAAGCGAAGCATAGTAAAATGTAGTTTTCATTGCAATTGCAAAAAAAATTGTAATATATTTGTCAAATCATGTTAGAATCGAAATATTTTTCTCATTATCGTTGTTTATCGGCCAATAAACAAGGATTTGGAGTTCTGATGCGCGGCTATTAAACCACGTGGGCTAACGTCCTCGTGGTTTAATTCCTACGCATAAGAACTCCAAATCATTGTTTATTGGCCGATAAACAACGATGATTCGGAAATTATTTCTTAATAAATGAAACGTTGATGAGTGGACCGGTGTTACTCTAATAAATCCCCTCTTGTATATTGTCCGGGCGGTGGGTCGCAATACGAGTATACAATCCCATGACGCCACAACCATTTAATACGTACCAATTATCGCGACAGCATAACACCACTATCGCGACAGTATAGCACCAATATCGCGACAGTATAACACCACTATCGCGACAGTATAACATCAATATCGCGACAGTATAACACCAATATCGCGACCGTATAACACCAATACCGCTACAGTATAACACCAATATTGCGACAGTATAACACCAATATCGCGACAGTATAACGCCAATATCGCGACAGTATAACAATGAGAACATGATGTATAACTGTATTTCACTCTTCACTTTTCCTGCACAGCTGACACAAATGTATCAACTATAGTATTTTATATTGTTTTTAGTAAGATTGGATTCCTGTTTGGGGGCGATTTAAATTTCCGTTGCACAACTGCGATTTAAAAAAATCATTCTGAACGTTACGTTTTTACGCAGACAATAACATTCGCCACTGCAATTGACTTATAAGGACCGGGCAAAAAGCTTGTCGTGTCACTTAACATACCACAAACAACGTGTGTCATGACAGGAAACAGTATACGCTTGATAATATCTTCATCATCAATTATTGAAAATTAAGTCCTTGACAATACTTTGGACAACACACGACAAAACTTGAAAATTGCAATGTGCAAGTGTACTAGAAGATGACACCCCCCCCCCCCAAAATACGTGTAAAGTGTAATATATCATAAGACGCTATTGGTTATGGGTACATCACAGGTTCTGGACATGAGCAGTATATATGAGTCTACAAAATGCATTGTAACAGTAATTGTGTAGTTCTTTGAATGTATACATGAAAATCATAATACACACTAGAATACAACTTCTTGCTTTTTGTTTATTTTTCAACAATGCTTAACAAAATAGTTTTCATTAATTTCCATGGTTTATGTTTTCATGTTGGAGAACGCATTTTTATTTTATTTATTATACTCGTATTATCTTATCTGCAAGTGCAACCAAATTCGCTGCACAGCGAAGTATTATTTTAGTTTTAATTTCTCTCTTAATCCGCATTTCTTATAACATAGGTTATTCTCAACATTTATTATTTTTATAAATATACTGACATCATTAGATGCAGTGGATGGTTTTACATGATAATTTTAGTACAAAATCGTACAGTCCCTCTTTAAGCTTTGTTCTTGACTTTGTTCAGGATGTACTAGCATGATCAACCATAATAACAAACCGAATTTCCCAAAGGCTAAACGGTATAACGATATAAAATTCTTAAAGTATTGTCTTTGAGAATTTTAAAATGGGACACATACGACTATAGATGAATAAGACATGCAGTTTACCTGATGAAGTCCTCTCCCTCCACATATATACTTTTTCCCATTCACATTCGTAATCAAATTATATCTACATGTACGTGTATATGATTTATAAATTAGAGAAAATATTTTGCAATAGTAGTGTAGCTGTCATAAATTTAACCGTATTAAGGATTTTGAAATATGTTGAACAGACACATAACACGCGATTAAAAGGATGCAGTACTGTATTTTTCAATTCCTTTAAACTGTGTTATTATTAAAGGGACCTTTTCACAGATTGGCACTTACATATGATAGCGTTAAAATACCCTTCCATATCAGACCAAACTGCCGAGTTGTTAGCGCGAGAAATTTTTGAGCCTAAAGAGCATAGATTCGAGCCCCGACGAAGACAAAATCTTTTATTAGATTTGTTTCGATATTATAATACTAGTATTTGTCTTTGATTAGTCCGGATGCTTAAGTTTGTGCAGTTATGACATTTAAACACATTTTGAAAAAAATATGAAAAATTGTCAATAAGTCCTTTTAATAATATGTGTTACTACATTATTCTGTTTTTGAGGAGACCTAACGCCTGATTCGGTTTGGTAATTTACTCTCATTGCGGTTAAATAGTGTCCATATACGCAGTACATTTCTTTAGATTTAATATCAACAATTAGATACACATGTTCGGCAAATGTGCACTGTACTCGTTCAATATGGTAAAAAAAATGTGTCACCATAAACTTCGCCTCTATAATCATTATAAACGCAAACAACAATAATAAATATTAAACAAAACAGTTTCAATTTATATTATGGCACGTTCAAATACAAATGAAATTAATGTCAATGATTAAAGAACACCGTCTTCAAGGCATTTGCGAGCATAGATCTATGTGGGCATGTGTTTGGCTACAACACAATTAATTTTAGGCAGATCCAATGTGAGTCCTCGTAAATAAACCTGAAATGATACAAATATGCAGAAGCTATTTTACAGATCATTATAGTTTGACATAGTGACCAAATTGTTTTAGGCCGACTGAACAACGTGACCGTACTGTCTTTGGGCCGTTTCCAATGTGTGACCAAACTGTCTCGGGCCAATTTGACTTTTAGACCGAACTGTTCTGGGGCTGATATGACAATGTGACCAAACTGTTCGGGTCGACTTGACATTGTGACTGGATTGTTTGAACTGCTTTCAATGTGTGACCGAATTTCTTTGGAGCCGACTTGACAGTGTGACCGAGCTGTTTTGGGGCCAACTTGACTTTGTGACCAAACTGTTTCAGGGCCAATTTAAATTTGTTTGGCACCGATCTGACATTGCGACCAAATTGTTTTGGGACCGATTTGACTGTGCGACCGAACTGTTCTGGGGCCAATTTTTAGGTGACCAAGTTCTTTTGGGGCCATTTTTACTTAGTGACCATACTATTTGAGGTCTTTTTAACAAACTGACCTGATTTTCTCATCATTTTGGGACCCTTCATAAAGTGTGACCGAAATGTTTTGGCGTCAAATTGACTTTGTGACCAAACTGTTCGATGGCCGATTTGAATATGTAGCCCAAATGCTTGGGGCCGTTTTGAATGTTTGACGAAATTGTTTTGGGTGAAATACGACTGTGACCCAATCAATTTGGAACCAACTTAATTTGTAACCAATTCTTTTGCGCATTCACAATGCGACCTAATTGATTTGGGCCATTGTCACTTAGTGACCAAATTGTTTTGCAGCCGTATTCACAATCCGACCGAACCATTATGTGGCCGACTTGAATTTCTGATCAAAATATTTGATGGCCGATTTTGTATATAACTCAACTGTTTGAAAATGTTTTGAATGTTTGACCATATTGTTTGGGTCCGTTCTAACATTGTGACCGAATTATTTAGGGCCGACTAGATTTTGTGAATAACTGTTAATTGCCGATTTGACTTTGACAATGAACTGTTTTGGTGCTGTTTTCATTGTGTGACCGAATTGTTTTTTGGATCGGATTTGAATATGTTACCAAACTGATTTCGGGTGGTTTCACTTAATCACAAGTTTGACAATTTGACCAAACTCTTTTAGGGCTGTGTTTAATGTGTGATTGAACTGTTTTGGGCCGACTTGACTTTGTGACCAAACTGTTCGATGGCCTAAAATGTTCGATGGCCTATTTGGTTTTGGAGCCCAATTGTTTGGGAACCGTTTTCAATGTGTAACCGAATTGTCTTGGGATGGATTTGACTATTGTTACCAAACTGATTTTGGGTCGGTTTAACTTAATCACATGTCTTGGGTCGTTTTACAATTTTAGCAAACAGTTTTGGGTCGTTCTAACATTGTGACCAAACTATTTTTGTTCCAATTTGACTTGTGACGAACCTGTTTGTGGCTGATTTGACTTTGTAAACAAACTGTAAATATTGTCCGTTTCAAAGTATGACCAAACTGTCTCGGGCCAATTTGACCTCGTGAACAAACTTCATTGGGCCGACTTGACTTAATGGTTGACTTATTTGGGGCCATTTTTACAGTTAGCGGACCGTTTTGGGGCTGCTTTAACCGAACTGTTTTGGAACTTATTTTCAATGTGTTACCAAATTGATCGTGCCAGATTTGATTTTGCGACCGGACTGTTCTGGGGCGACTTGACTATATGTCAATTGTTTTGGCGCAGTTTTTGCAATGCCCCTGAACAATTTTGGGCCGGTATTACCTTGTGAACAAACTGGTTTGGTGACCTGACTGCGACCAGGTTTATGACCGATTTGACTTTGTAACAGAACTGCTTTTGGGTCCTTTTTAAAGTATAACCGAACTGTCTCGATGCTGATTTTACTTTGTGACCGATCTGTTTTGAAGACAATTTGACTTTGTTCATGTCTCGATGCCGATTTTACATTGTGACCGATCTGTTTTGCAGGCAATTTTACTTTGTTCATTAGTTTTGCATACATTTCTTTTTAACAAAGATTTCAATATTTTAAGTTGTTAGGGCGCTTTTCCATATGTCCGTATCCGCATTGTGCAAATCCGCAAACAATCAAACAAGTTGAAAACAGTTGGACCATTTCCGTATGTCCGCAGTCCGTATCCGCAATAAATCGCTCGGTGAGTGATTTTATGCTGATGCGGACGACATGATATCTAACTTAGCATATTGAACAAGGAGTTGTTATATATAAAACATTGGGAAAATAGACCAAGAGGGCCACTATGGCCCTAGGTCGCTCACCTGATATCTATCTATGAAGTTACATTAAAATATCTCAATAGGTTTTCAAGTTATTGAGCGAAAACTGTTTTTCTATTTTTAGTAACAGTGACCTTGACCTTGACCCCATCCACCACATACGTTAAGCAAGGTCTCGATATAAGGTATCTACGTATGATGTTTCATTAAAATATCTCAATGCGTTCTTAAGTTATTGCACTTAAACCGTTTTTCTACTTTTAATAACAGTGACCTTGACCCCACCCACCCCATAAGAAAACCCAAGTGAGGTCTCGATATAAGATATCCATTACAGATTGCTTATTCTTTTATATTAGTTTACATTTTAAGAAATATAGTTAAACACACCAGACCACCTTCCCCTATAAACTTAGCTCGTACATTTTTCTTGATCTGTGATTTATATGCTCACCTGTTGTCACAATATATGTATCATGTGACCTGTCAAACATAATAAAGATCTGTTCTGTTCTAATATGTGTAATAAGTTCCATTAAAATATCGCAATGCTTTCCTTATCAAGTTATTGAGCGGACACTGTTTTTCTATTTTCAGTAAAGTGACCCTGACCTTGACCCCTCCCACCCCATATGCAATCCCATGCGAGGTGTCAATATAAGGTATCTATGTATTAAGTTTCATTAAAATCTCAATGCGTTCTACGGTTATTGAGCGGAAACCGTATTTCTATTTTTAGTAAGTGACCTTGACCCCACCCACCCCATATGCAATCCCAATCGAGGTCTCGATATAATGTTTTAACCAAATATGAAACCTCTAGGCCTTGTGGTTTCAGGGAAGAATTTTAAAATTGCCATTTACGTCTATATAAACCATGTGAGCCCCGGGGTGTGCCCAGCTTTGACCCCAGGGGCATCATTTGAACAATCTTTATAGAGGACCACTACACAATGTTACATACCAAATATAAAACCTCTAGGCCTTGAACTTTCAGAGGAGAAAATTTTAAGTCATTTTGCTATTTAAGTCTATATAAACCATGTGACCCCCGGGGTGTGGCCAGTTTTGACCCCAGGCGCATCACTTGAACAATCTTTGTAGAGGACCACTATACAATGTTACATACCAAATATGAAACCTCTGGGCCTTGCGGTTTCAGAGGAGAAGATTTTTTAAGTCATTTTGCTATTTAAGTCTGTATAAACCATGTGTGCCCCTGGGTGTGGCCAGTTTTGACCCCAGGGGCATCATTTGAACAATCTTTGTAGAGGACCACTAAACAATGTAACATACCAAATATGAAACCTCTGGGCCTTGCGGTTTCAGAGGAGGAGATTTTTAAAGTCATTTTGCTATTCAAGTCTATATAAACCATGTGACCCCGGGGTGTGGCCAGTTTTGACCACAGGGGCATCATTTGAACAATCTTTGTTGAGGACCACTTTACAATGTTACATACTAAATATGAAACCTCTGGGCCTTGCGGTTTCAGAGGAGAAGATTTTTAAAGTCATTTTGCTATTCAAGTCTATATAGACCATGTGACCCCAGGGTTGTGGCCAGTTTTGACCCCAGGGCAATCATTTGAACAATCTTTGTAGAGGACCACTATACAATGTTACATACCAAATATGAAACCTCTGGGCCTTGCGGTTTCAGAGGAGAAGATTTTTAAAGTCATTTGCTATTCAAGTCTATATAAACCATGTGACCCCCGGGGTGTGGCCAGTTTTGACCCCAGGGGCATCATTTGAACAATCTTTGTAGAGGACCACTATACAATGATACATACCAAATATGAAACCTCTGGGCCTTGCGGTTTCAGAGAAGAAGATTTTTTGTAAGTCATTATGCTATACAAGTCTATATAAACCATGTGACCCCCGGGGCGTGGCCAGTTTTGACCCCAGGGGCATAATTTGAACAATCTTTGTAGAGGACCACTACAGGATGTCAGATATCAAGTATGACAGCTCCAAGCCTTGTGGTTTCAGAAAAAGATTTGTAAAGTTTTTAGTTTTTAAATCTATTGTTAGCTCTGGTGACCTACATATGCAGCGGACCGAAAC
The DNA here is from genome assembly GCA_027627225.1 of Congeria kusceri. Taxonomy (NCBI): domain Eukaryota; kingdom Metazoa; phylum Mollusca; class Bivalvia; order Myida; family Dreissenidae; genus Congeria; species Congeria kusceri. The sequence continues at coordinate 2,038,032 of CM051027.1, read as the reverse complement.
GATTTGAACAACTTTGAAAGAGGGTCACCCAAGGATCATTCCTGTTAAGTTTCGTGAACATCTGCCAAGCGGTTCAGGAGGAGATGTCGATTATATGAAATGTTGACGCACGACGGACAAAAGGCGATCACAAAAGCTCACCATGAGCACGTTGTGCTCAGGTGAGCTAAAAAAACAGTCTAGATACACCTGGAAAACTCAACCCAAGACTCACCGAATAGAATTGATGTAGTATTAAATTTTGTTTTAAAAAGACTTTATTTACATACATTAATTGAAAGACAATTTTTTTCATGTCAAATTTTTTTTTTATTAAAACAAGGTCTGTTCAGTACCTTGTCAAACCAGAATCTGTCATGTCTAGAAAAAAGTACTTTAAAGAAACCAGTAACCGCAAGTATGCACTAAAGGCACCTCTAATACGGAAACCAACCACCATGAGAATGGAAACCTGCCACCCAAACAATGGCTAAATAGGGACCCACACAACAGTAAATGTTTTGCGAAGCATTTTATTTAAAAATACTTACAACTTAATTATGCCATATCCTGAAACGTGTAAGAACAACTATGTCAAGATGATGGCATGACAATAACATTGCATTCAGACATAATACATGAAGAACATTTTTTTATATTGAACAAATGAAGGAATATTGAATATTTATATTGAAACATGATTTACTATATGAACCTTATATAAAACATATCACCAAAATAGTGTAAGAAATCATGTTCTCAGAAACTCACAAGAAACTAAATGTGTCACAGACACGGTTGCCTCCACGACACATGTTTGGACACAGATAACGGGCGGGTTCCCAACGCAAATTTTTGCCACAAAATTTCGCGACAGACAGACAAGTGCAATGCATAATGCCTCCCACTTTGTGGGTGCCATAAAAACAACAACCAACTAATATACTCCTATTTGGGAAATATTATATTATATCGAAATGAACTGAAATATAATATCCTGTATGGACGCCTTATTAGAAAATGTATTTAAAATGAAACAGTTGCGTACTTGTTCATGCTCTAAATATTTTATCCATATTTGACAGTTTAACTTATACAAACAATTAGACACATCTATGAAATGAAAAATAAATAAATACTCCTGTAACTACAACACTGAAATAATCATGCAACTAAAACACTGAAATGAAACATATATCAGAAATGCAAATTCTATAATTGCAAGTTATTAGTTCACATGCACAACTGACAAACAAATTATTTTGACATAGACAATTAAAACAACTATTGAGTAAGTACCAATTTTTGAAGATAATCATTTTATTGATACAAAGCTGGCAAATGTATCTGTACTTTAAAAACATGCAAGCTAAGAAGAAATACCACGCAAATTAATTACTATACCATTTATATGACTTCACTTTATTAAACTTGTACTAAGAACATCTTTTTTCTTACGGAAATATATAATGAACCACAAAATGTGTTCTACAAATTACACACATACACATATTCATAAATGTCATCTATGAGGTACCATGTCACATGAAGATCTGTAATGAACTAAGGATTTATGATACAATCTTTGAAGAATGCTCATTATATATGTGTAGTTCCATTGAGAATCGTTAAAAATCTGCTTACATTAAATGCTGTGACAGCATTTCACATCATACATGAATCTGCATGCACCTGACAATACACGTGACAAATGGCCAGTAATGACAGCATTTCACAAGAAAGCTCATTATATATGTAGCTCCATTGAGAATCGTTAAAAATCTGCTGACATTAAATGCTGTGACAGCATTTCACATGATACATGTATCTGCATGCACCGGACAATACACGTGACAAATGGCCAGTAATGACAGCATTTCACATGATACATGTCTCTGCGTGCACCTGACAATACACGTGACAAATGGCCAGTCACATGTTCTCATCTTTCTCAATGATAACTTGAATATTTAATACTTTGGCTACAAATTTCAACATTCATCCTGGACACATTGGTTACAGACATAGACAATGGCAAAATATTTGAACATTGGCTACACATGCAGAAAACATTTAAAACATGGGCAACAAACAAGGACATCTGATACATATAAAAATACAGTCTCCGCGAGAGACCTTGGACAAAGCCAGTAAAACTGTATGAGGTCCAAGAAAAATAGCCAGAACACTAGCAACTGTGGCTGGTGAAATATTATTGCCACGTTTGAACTTGCGAGCTAGATCTATATGTTTTTGAGTGGTCAGTAATGTGGAGTTCCGGCCAACAATAATTTTTAGATTACCATACCTCATGGCCAGTAATGGATTTGGAACTTTTGGAGGCTGCATTTATCTATGCTTGTACATGTATCTATATCTAACTGTAGCCTTATAGCAGGGTTGCTTGACATATTGTTTTCATTTCTCTCCTGTTCAGCTAATGGCTTCACAGACCTGTATCTATGTTTCATTTCCATAATGCTCTCATGACTCTACAACAAGTAATTATCCCATAACTCTATGACCCTGTAATTGATCACCTAGGCCAACATAACAACGTACATGTCTATAGTCTTCAGCTGAAAGCTTTATTGTGAATGCCCAACAAAATGTGCAACACAAAACAGTTACAAGTATTTTAGTCATCAGTTCATGCAAACTGCAACTGTATTTCAATACTAAAATAGGTTCAATAAATCTCCATGATTCTTCACAATCACAATTTCACTAAAACTAGGATTAAATTAATGTCAAATAGGACATTCAATTTGTATATCACAACTGCTTCAATCTTCATTCAATGTGTGGGCATTTCAATTCTTCGTCAATCAAAGTCTTGAGCATACAGCCTACAGTCTTGTCGTCTCCAGCATCAAGCCTGCAATCAGCCCATCTATTCCATAATTTCAGTCCCAAGTATGATTTTTTAAAATTTGTTTATATGAGGCGCGTCGTGAGAAAACCGGGCTTAATTCATGTGCGTAAAGTGTCGTCCTGGATCAGCCTGTCCAGTACGCACAGGCTAATCCAGGACGACACTTTCCGCTTTTATGGTATTTTTTGTGTCAAGGAAGTCTTTCTTAACATATATCCAATGTTGGCGGAAAGTGTTGTCCCGGATTTTCCTGTGCGGACTGCACAGGCTAATCAGAAACGACACTTTACGCACATGCAGTCAGCCCGGTTTTCCCAAGACACGACTCATATTTAGTTAATTTATGTAATGTATACACGGCCTGTATTCCAGGAACTAACTGAAACATGGGATGTGTGATCTGGGCCCATATCCACAAAGCTCCTTAGTGAACACTTAAGTAAATTCCTTAAAATCATAAACTTCCTTAAGTCTGTGGCCGGATCATTTACAGTTTATTTTGTCTTAAATGGTTTTACTCTGGTAAAGAATCGAAAGATGTTTCTTATTTTACCATGTTTAAAGTATAAAATATTGATTTTCACAAGGAAAATTGAATTGGAATATTTCTCTTAAACATAACTTAAGTTAAGATTTTCCTTAGGAGCTTTGTGGATATGGCCCCTGCGGATGTTCAAATAAGGCTGATACCCCCTTTCAAGGGACAAATCATACGATACAAGGTGACTCTGACAGATGGCATGCAAAAAGATACGTGTATACGCAAAGCGCGGTCTGTGATTTATAGAAATGTTCGACTTTGTTTCCTGGGAAAAGCCAGTACTTGATGTCTTTAAGAAATAATGGCATGTTACTTCTAGAAATATTATCAAGTTTGTTTGCTCAGCGAGTCACAAGGCCTACAGTCTGTCTTTGTAGGTTACATTCTACAACCATGAACGCTATGTTGTTGTCACTTACAATATAACATATTTTTGTAAAGGTGAGCATATATGGCACAAAAACAACACATACATTGTAGTCGTATAAGCTCTGTTTTACGTGTATGTACTATATGGTGAATATGGTATTACAAAGTCAATGATCTATATTGTTCATAATATGTATATATATCTATAAATGTATATCACAAGCAACTTGATTATTGAAATCTCAAAAGTAAAATACTAGAACTCCGCGAGTCGGATGTGTCGCCTGACGCCGGATAGCTTACGTGAATCTAAATGAAGAAGCACTTAAGGTTAATGCTCAATTTTTTTTAACAGATTTATTGAAATCTTCAAAAGCACTGCACTCTGGCTAATTGCAAAGAAAAGACTTATTAAAACCAAAAATGCGACACAAAAATAAGTATGAAAATTTACAAAGGGCAATAACTCTGAAGAATGAGGTGCACAGTAACGGTTCTTGTGCAATGCACTTCTTCTCAATGAGATCTATCTACCTATGAAGTTTCAAGTTGATAGCTTTCATAGTCTTAGAGTTATGCTCCGGACAAAAATTAAGTATGAAAATAAACAAAGGGCATTAACTCCAAAAGTATGTGATGCAGAGTAATGGTTCTTGTGCACTGCAATTCTCCTCAATGAGATCTATCTACCTATGAAGTTTCAAGTTGATAGCTTTCATAGTCTTAGAGTTATGCTCAGGACAAAAATTAAGTCTGAAAATAAACAATGGGCAATAACTCCAAAAGTATGAGGTGCAGAGTAACAGTTTTTGTGCACTGCACTTCCAAACAATCAGATCTATCTACCTATGAAGTTTCATGTATATAGCTTTAATAGTCTAAGAGTTATGCTCCGGACAAGCAAAAGTGGGTGCCGCCGCCGACATAAGTAACCACTATATGTCGCCTAGTCAGGCGACACAATAAACTAGAGATGCCTGTTGGCAACATGTTGAGTCTGTTGTCAAGAAAGCAACTTGTAATGTAATTATTTTAAAATCACATTGTCTAACAAATAGATCTCCTTTAATTTCGATATGTGATCTCGACCTTTGAGCTAGATCCATAAGTCTTGCGCGCAACACTCCGTCTCCACATGGCGAACATTTGTGGCAAGTTATTTTAAAATGCTTGATGAATGATGAAGTTACAGTCCGGGCAAGCTGTATTATGCCCATATTTGACCTTTGACCTCTAGGGACACACTCACAACATGCCGTCTCCACAAGGTGAACATCTGTGACAAGTTATTTTAAAATTGCCTGATGAATGATAAAGTTACAGTCCTGACAAGATTGGACGGATGCACGCATGCATGGATGCACGCATGGACTCACTCACATACACCGAACCACCATTGTGACAGCTTAGTCGAGCTGACCGCAGGCGGGCTCAACAAAAAGTGTCACATTGCTGTAAATAATAGAATCCTTCAAAATAACACGCACACAAATGTGCCTGTGCACATCAATAACATTGGGTATGTTTTAACACTATTTAACACTAAAGCCAAACTTTACTGTATGTAATCATATTGTAAACAGAAACAAATAGGGAACATACGAAAGAAAAAGATCACAATTACACACATACAAATTTCGCACTAAAAATTGATTATTTTATACACATATATTGTGGGTCAACTGTACAAAGTGTGTATAGCAGGTTTAACTTAATTCATCTATGTCTAAGTTTTGGCACGGATAAGCAAAGTGCCAGTTTTGACCTGGTTCATTGAGGCACCATTTGTTGTTTTTTTGTTGTTGTTTTTTTGCAGTATATTAACCGTATTTCAGTCCTATCACAGCAGTCAGTTAACCTACGCACACTTTTCCTGGGCAAGCTTAGCCGATCTAAGCAACTTACCAGTACGAAGTGCACATACTTATGCCAGTAGCTGACAACTACTCTACTTGAATCAGAGGTAGGTGGAGAATGGCCGTAGAAATAATTTTATTACCAATCCCCACACAAGTTATGTAGCCCGGCTGGGGTTCGAACTTAACAATGCCTGGATTGACAGTCCAGCGCTCTACGAACTGAGCTAGCCAGGCCCAATTGTGCAAAGTCATTTAAAATCCTTCCATGAATGGCCAAATTAGAGCCCAGACAATCAAGTTTGTTGGAATGACGGAACTACTACACCATGACAGACTGACAAAGTGCCAACTATATCAGGGAGCATAATAAGCAGATCACTTAGGTAATAACATAGAGCAAATCACTTAAATAATAACATAGAGCAAAATCACTAAGGTAATAACATAGAGCAAATCTTTCCACAAATGTGTTTAAGCGACAAGTCATACCATTGAGTTTGATTCCCCAACTTTATCAGCCACCTAAAAAAGATCAAACAAGAGTTTCAATCTCATTAAAATCAAATCCTAACATTGTTAGGATTTGAAGACATCGTATAACATGGGTCACGTTCAAATGACCTTCTGAACAATAAAATATCAGCCCTGCTGCGCCCAATGAAATTGCCTTTTGCACAGCAATGGTTGGCCGCAGTATTTGAAAAGTGACGCATTTCCAGCTGATCCTCGGGAATTAATCATTTACACTTAATTTTCAAACGGATAACAATGTATATAGTGGTACCTTAGGTGATTAAACATCCAAAGTTCATGTTAATATCGTGCATAGTATTTGTGGTTTATATATTAAGTTATACTACAACCTTTTGAAGGCATTAGTTTGATTGGTTCCAGGAAAGGTCATCTAAACGTGACCCCTAATGCAAAGTCATCAGATCCAGTCAGGGGATAATATAGTAGCGTCAGACTGGAGATGATTTTAATGAGATTGACAAGAGTTTAAGACTTCTTAAGAAAACAAGTGTTATCAAATATAAGTGCTGAACAAATAAGTGTTTAAGAATACAAGTGCTCGCAAATGTGAGTGCTGAAAAATATCATTTCTTACTGATCTGATTCCAGGTAAGTTTAATATTGTTCCTATGACTGGGACCCTTCGTAAAAAGTTTACTGCTACTGGGAAAAATCCACTGAAACATAGAACAGTCAGTGATATTTAGGGAGTCAACAATTATCTATTAAACACATCAAGAATAGCTAGACACTAACATAAAATTATTTTTGATGTTTTTTTATGAAATATCTCATTTTATCCTTATGCGTCATGCATAAGACAGTGTTATCAAAACCCTCATTTGTAGGTGTGATACCCCCAGTTTTAGCGATGAAACCTGTTTATGAAAACTCTTAAAAATTCACATTTTACATATATAACTTCCATATGGAAGGGTTTGTTGAACCCTAACCCGCACAGAGGGTTTGTTGAATCATCATTATTATTTGATGCAAAATTTTGGAAACACTGATCAGAGTTTAAGAAGAATTCTTTTTTTTAATGAGCTCTAAAACAGTTTTTACAAACAAGAGGCCATAAGGCCCTAGGTCGCTCACCTGAGGGGCTAAGGAACGTAACTGTTCTGAGCAAGTTTCATGAAGATTCGGCTAAGAATGTGGCCTCTAGAGTGTTCACAAGCTTTTTCTTTTTAACCTGGTGACCTAGTTTTTGACCCCACATAACCCAGTTTCGAACTTGTCCTAGATATCATTGGTACAAATGTTCTGCGCAAGTTTTATGATTATTGGGCAAAAAATGTGACCTCTAGAGTGTTCACAAGCCTTTTCTTCAATTTGGCCTGATGACCTAGTTTTTGACCCGATGTGACCTAGTTTGGAACTCGTCCGAGATATCATTGAAATGTTCTGAGCAAGTTTCAAGAATATTGGGCAAAAAATGTGACTTCTCGAGTGTTAACAAACTTTTTCTTCAATATGACCTAGTGACCCAGTTTTTGACCCCACATGACCCAATTTCGAAGTCATCTGAGATATCACTGGGACAAATGTTCAGAGCAAGTTTCATGTTGATTGGGCAAAAAATGTCGTCTCTAGAGTGTTAACAAGCTTAATAAATTTTTTAATTTAGCTCTATAAGGAAAACTGCCCCGCCCCCTGGCAGCCATGTTTCCATGGGCAACCATTTCGGACTCGGCCAAGATATCATAAGAACAAATGTTCTGAGCAAGTTTCAAGAAGATTGGGCAAAAAATGTGCCTTCTAGAGTTTTAACAAGCTTTTTTTTCAATTTGACCTAGTGAACTAGTTTTGACCCCACATGACCCAGTTTCGAACTTGCTCCAGATATCACTGGGAAAAATGATAAAAAATGGCCAAGTTTCTTGAAGATTGGGCAATAAACGTGGCCTTTAGCTGTTAACATGGTAAATGCTGAAAACGAACGACTAACGACGGACAAAAGGCAGCATGAGCATGTTGTGCTCAGGTGAGCTAAAAATATTTAATGTAAGTTCAATGAAGTAAGCCCTGAACAGATCTTTTGTATATCAGAGACTTTAATGAAAAATAATTTAATAAAGAAACATTACTTGATATAATCTATCAAACTGCAGATTTAGATAAGGTTGATTTCAGGTTACAATGAAATAATTAGTCCTATACCAAGAGCTTGTATTAGTTTCCACAAGAAATCAATCAAGAAAGAACTAGAAAGCATCTCAAGGTATTCAACTCACCTAAATAATAAGAAAAATCCATAAATTTCTAACACCATCCCAATAACTGGCCAGCCTAGAAGCACTACAAATATTCCACCCATAAAAAACCCTGTGGCCTTCACTTTATGTCTTTGAAAGAAGAAGCGGAAAGTTCTCTCTAGGCCGATCACAAATGCAAGTCCGGCAATAAATAAGATCTGAAACAGCCAATGGGAAATTGAGCATGTACACATAAAACACAATGCATGTTTTATCACAAATAATACATATGAGGCGCGTCTTGGAAAACCGGACTTAATGCATGTGCGTAAAGTGTCGTCTCGCATTAGCCTGTGCAGTCTGCGGCACTTTCTGCTTTTATGGTATTTTCTGTTTCAAGGAAGTCTCTTCTAAACATAAATCAACTGTAGGCGGAAAGTGCCATCCCGGATAAGCCTGTGCGGACTGCACAGGCTATTCCGAGAATACACTTTACGCACATGCATTAAGCCCGGTTTTCCCACGACATGCCTCATATACGGAACTTTTACTTTCTGGTACTCAAATCCTTGAACATCAGACACTCGTCAAAATTGTGTGACTAGATTTATTATTTTAACCAATATTTGTTGTGGTATTAAGATAGAGAAATATGCAAGACAGTGCTATTTTCAAACTGAAAATTTTAAAGATATTTTTAGTATGTTGTATTTGAACCACTTAAAAAACAAAACATTCTCTTTTCTGATAGATCGTTGAAACTGTTTTTTTATTTTTTTATTTTAGATAAGCATGATAAATTATAATACTGATTGTTTGTATTTATGAGTGACAAATAACAAATATATTAACTTTACTCAAATTTAATACCAATCTTTGATAATACTTGTTACAATAAGTAAGAGATGACATTGTTGCAACAGCATACTCACATTTCCTATAGCAAGTAGGCCCTTATCAAAGAAGAATAATATCCCAAGAAATAGGAACGCAATACCAAACCCTGCCAGTCCAACACCGATCTCTGAAAAGATGTTATGCTGTCAATACAAATAAAATGTATATCAGGGCTTTCCTTAGACTTTGAATTTCAAGAGTCAATGACTCTTGGGGTCAAATTTTCAAGAGTCAAAATCAAATTCGCCAAAAGTCAGATATAAACCTTCAAGAGTCGATGATTTGTAGGGAGTTTCCATTCGTTTTCCTTCTTGTTATTATTATTTGTATTAATTTATTATTTTTAGTTTATAATTTTATATTATTTAAATTTATTAATTATTATTTTTTATTAACTTATTATTTTCTTTATAATTTATTTAATTTTATTTTCTTCTTCTTATTATTATTATATTATTATTAGATCCAGTATTATTATTATTGGATCTATTATTATTATTACTAGATCTATTATTATTATTATTTATTATTATTATTATGATTATTATATATTCTTTACATGCTAAAAATACCAATGAATTTTTCTATAGAAATCGCGTATCATGTACAACAATAAAACGTAGGTTTTACTTCCCAAAAAAATGTGCGTAGTTACGGTCCGCAAATATTGTTTCACTGTTAAAAAGTATAATTAATACACTGCAATAAAATAGTTATTCAAATTCTAACGATCGTACAGTTTTTGCACTACGAAAGTTTTATACAAAAAGAAGATTTCAAAGTTCTTGCGCTACAAATTTTTTATTCCCAGATGACATGTATATATTTGGTAAAGCACAAGGTCGATAAACGCACGCTTTCCATGCGTGGAACGTGACATCGTTTGTGTCAGCATAACTTTCGTGCGCTTTTCTAGAAAACTAAGGATTTACATGAAAATCACAGACTATTAAAAAAATGTGTTTATGACACTCGAACACTAAAAGTGGATGGTGGATATTTCGGATATAAGAAATGTTACGTCAGAGTCAGAATTTTCGTTGAAATCGGATTCCAAATTTTGGAAATATATTAATAATTTTCCCGAAATATACAGAAAAGTAATTTAAAACAATGCCTTTATGTTTAGCAATGTGGATATTAACTACAACGGAAGCGGGGGGTAAATTGTGTTTCAAACGTTAAATGGTCGGGTATAAACATACTCTAATGGACTTATGTACATTAACTTAAGTGTGCATACATGTATATTACGCCGATATGTCGACTGCTCACGTCATTGTAAGCGTATATAACTGCGTTTTAATTGGTCAATATAGATTTTTCTGTGCTACAAAACTCTGCCTAATGGGCGGAGCTACACGATAACTTGACCGCTGATGGACAGCGTCTTTTTAAAGACTGACTCCGCCTCCAACCAATAATCGCCGAGTGGTTTATCAACTTTGACATCGCTGTTCGACTGATTGGAATAATCAAACAGCCGAGTTATACTGTATGACACGGAAATTGCCCCGGGTCAAAAGTGACGCATGAAGTAATTACCTCGCAAGTCAAACAAGCGTATTTTGAAATTTCCACGCGTCAAAACCCGGGAGCTCGGGTCAAAGGAAAGCCCTGAATATATAATGAAGCAAAATATTATGCCTGACAAAGAAATCTATGGGAAATGTGGTGTCATTTATGGAAAATCATCAATTCAAATCGATAGTGATTTAGTGTTTGACACGCATGTCAGTATTTTCGAAAACTGTTTTTCTGTTTTGTTTGTTTGGATTTTTTGCCGGTTTTAACAGTATTTCAATCATATCACGGCGGTCAGTTAATCAACTTGGGCAAGCTTAGTCGATCTATGCGGTTTTTCCATTTACCAGTACTGCCCTACTTGAATCAGAGGTAGGGCGAGAATGGCCATAGAAACAATTTCAATTTTGGAAAACATGTGCATTTCAAAAATATGCAAATCTGTGAAGTCCCTAAAGCATACAATATAAGCATATTACAGCTGGTCGTTACAGTTAGATTTATTCATGCATGATAGAATATTTATAGGGGTAGTACTGCACTGGTATATTAAACTTGTAATATAGTTTCTAAAAAATCATATAAAGAATATAATAAAAGCTTTGAAAGACTTCAATATGAAATTCTCAATGTATTCAACCAGTCGGTATCATTCCAGATGTCAGTATAGACTTCGAATAAGTCCCAGTGGTGTCTAATTGAAGCCAAACAGCTTCAATAAATAAATATCATCATCATCATCATCGTCAGTGACATTGCCATCATTGAAATGTAATACCTAGTGCATTATAAAGTTTACAGTAGGGTAACTCGGCCTGAAGTCAAACCTCTTTCATTCAATGCTCATTGTTCATAGCGGGTACTCAGCTGGTGCAGGCCATACGTATCATATCTAATGACTCTGTTTTTAGACAAACTGCTTGGTTCCCGGCTTAATTGCTTTGAATAATAGTTGACTAACGACACCCTCTGACTTCGCCCTTGAGTCGAACACTTTCGCCCTTAAGACAAACACAAGTTTGTCCATAACATTGATTGGATTTTTCATTCCCTATCCACAATAAAATTCACACAATCACATCCACAGTCTTATGCAGAACTTCAGGGATTTCAGTAGATTTTGAAAACCAGGAGTCAAATGACCCCTGGCTTGAAATTTCAAGGGGTCAAAATGAAACTTTCTGGGGTCAAAATACTCAACTCACAGGAATTGTGTTTCTGCGCATGTGTTAAATGCTCTGCGTATGATAATTTTTGCTAGTACAGGTTCAGAACTTGAACATTTTGAAAAACAAACACTACACAAATATTTATTTCTAGTGTTTTTAAAGTTGGCAGATGAAAAAAAAAATGAATCAAAACGATGCAAGGCATATTATTTGGTCAAGTCAAAATTGCGTAAATTGCAATTTGCTTGCATCAAACATCAGGATTCTGCATCAATTGAAATCCCTGGAACTTACTCTTTTTTTGTCGAAATGATGAAAGATATAAGTGTTTAAAATGATGATGAATTACATGTGCACTTCTAGCGTCCTTTCGAACATCGCAACAACATTACTATATTTATCACTGGTCAGGACACAGAAAACTATGTAATAGAAAGTATAGAATATTTTGTGCTGCTTGTTGTTTTGTGAACGAGGTGATTCTTTATAGATTGAATCATGATAAATGACATAGATATGTGGTTATTTCCCATCAAGCATGCATATGCCAGGAGTTAAACACCTGTTCGTCGCATGGGCGAACTGTGTTCGTCTCAAAGGCTCATTGACTTATTACACACATTTAATTGAGAAATCTATGAAATAGAACGAAACACAGAAAATTACCATTTATATTTAAAGATTAAGTTAATGTTGTAAATATTGAGTTCTTAGTGAATGCCGCAAAAAGCATCTGGCCAAAACATGATGGTAACAAGGTGAATCGTAATTGAAAATTCTGAATTTCTCGCCACACTGACTTATATCACTGCACGTACAATTTCATCGTGAGAAAATTTTTTATCATGTCATATTTAGACTGATATTTTAACTTTTGAGTCAAAAGGATGAACATTCGTTAAAATATCTCAAAACCTGTCAAACTGCACCCATCTTTACAAAATACAAAGAACAAACTGTTCGACTCTGGGGCAAAATCGACGTAAGGGCGAGATACCCTATATGGTTTATTACTGAAAAGTTGTGTTCATCATGTTTATTAGTGCACCTTTAAAAAATCACATTTCCTTCATTTTCAGTGATTTATATTGTACGCAATTTTAGATACAAAATTGTAAAATACGACATGTAAATTGTCATTTAAACAAATTTTAATGATAACCAATTTCCACCAAATATCTTTGTTCAATCATCAAAGTAATGTGAAGAATCATTATAAAACGGTGGCAAATTGTTATTAAACCGAGAAGAAATTGGGGATCATTATGAGGTGAATCAGTATGACTATGTGGCAACTTGTTATTGCGATGAAACGTTAAATGCATTTATGTTTGGCAGGGGTGTGGAAATCCTATGCCTGACTCGTCCGACACGGGCAATTTTACCTTCGGACGAGTCAATTTTTCCTGTCAACTTGTCCGCGGACACAATATTGGTGTAATAGAATAATAATACATGTATAAAAACTCACTAAAAATGAACAAGTTTTTCCATGGTGCAAACAAAATCATCTCACACCCGAATGTTGTGTTTCAGGTATCCGCAAAAATTTGTGACGAGTCAAAACGGTTTAATTACATGACCGGCCAAACCATAACGGCCAACTCGATAGATTTAAATGGGTCGTTGTTTGTTAGTGTTATATGTGACTTGTGGCCAAAATAGTGTTCAAATCAATAAAACCATCAAAAATGTATGCACAATAATCACCAATTACGAATTTATTTATTACTAAAACCAATCACAATGGAGTCTGTTTAAATTTTCTGAACCGATAGGACTCGGCCGTCATGGTCTGGTCCGTCACTCGCATTATAATTACGTCATTTGGAAAACCCCAACACGTCTATAGTTCGGGCCGATATTATGACTGTCTAAAATTCAGCAAGCTTGTTTTTCGGACCTCGAATCTGGTAGGTTTACTTTTGAAATTAATTGCAATAATTTGATTTCTTATCCTGGCGTTAAACTCGCGCTGACATTTATGCATGTTGCTAGTACCAGTATTCATCAATGCTTTTTAACGTTAACAGTGTGTATGCAATTTCTGACCATGGATCGTTTTTTTTAATCAATCAGATAGCAACGAGTAGAAAAAGGGTGTGAAGAATCAAACAAACGGAAAAGTAAATCTTTGCTCTCCTTGTCACATCACTGTCAATGACTGTCTAAATTGAGATGTTTATTAAACAGAAAAATTCTGCTGACAATTTATTAGTTTTTACCCGGCACTACTTGGTTAAAGAAAGACGAGGAACACATTTATATTGGACTGCAAAATTTAATACAGTAAAACGTATATTTACATTAAAAAATATGCATATGAAGGTTGCAGAGTTATATTTTTACTTGGACAAGTGGCATTTACTTGCGGACAAGTAGATTTTTGCAATGAAGTTGTCTGTGGACAAGTGAATAATTTTGATATTTCCACACCCCAGCCTTTGACGCCTGTGTGTCCAAAACTGAACGATTTTATAAATGAATATAATTAAACTGCCATTTGCTGCCCTCCCATCTAAGTTTACAACAAAACAAATTTTAACATTAATTTACACAACTATGGTAAGTGCCAAACGCATGGGATATCCTTACATTTAGCACCAACAGATGTTTGAAAATATATTAAACGGTACGAACATAACAGAGAACGAATCAATATGCTTCAATTGATTGTGATTAAGAGATGTTTCATAACTTATATACCTTACACAGCAATTAACGCTCTGTATTTAACAACTTACTCTGAAAATCTGTTATCTGCATCATCTTGAAGACGTTTTATTGTAATAATTAATGGGAAAATAACAAAACCGGCATTTCGTACGAACACGTCATTAATGATCAATTCCAAGCAAACAAACGCTTGTCAAAAATAAGCGTTTATATATGCCGTACAATTCAGCCACAGGTCCAATCGGTATTCCACCAACAATTTAACTGGGATCCGGCCTTTAGACATTGTATTCTAGATATCTTGTATTACGACCGCGGAACCAGTCAAAATAATAATTTGCAGCAGTATTACAATATTATCTGGATCTTTATACCGGTACAAAACTTAGTGTTGCATTGTAAAAGAATTTATCTAATTGTATTTAGCATGTTCATGTTTTTGTAAATATTTAAATATGATAGGGCATACATATCAAATATTAAATGGTATATAAATGCGTTTTCAACACATCTGCATGGTCGACTATCCAGTTTTCGTGGCAGAAACAGTTTTCGGGGTATGTTGACAACTCTTTGTTTACACGTGCAAAATGTGTTTAAAACAGAAAGGAGTGAGTAATACAAGATTAAATTTGATTCTCTCTCTTTTATGTTATATAATTTGTCTACCAATTTATAACTCCACTTTGGTTTAAATTCATGTTTTTGTGTTAAGTAGTCCAGAGAATGAACAATGTAGTTATAACTGTTCAACGATGACACGTGCAAGCCGAGATAAACCTCATCAAAGATAAATTGGACCATTTATGGCATTCCAAATGCATTTTGAGATGACCTCCGAAAACTGTTTCGTCACAACCAAAATGGCCAACCATGGCCTACGCAAAAATTAAAAACAACGATGTGGAAAGAACTGTGAATGTTTTTAAGATACTAGGAAAAGTGAATAGCATTGTATTCTCATAGTTTCGTAAATATGTATAAAGCAACAACATAACACACTTTACACCATTCATTATGTAGCTTAGTACCACGAAAACTGGGTGGACCATCATATGTATTTGATTTCGTTTTTGCTATTATATTTAAAAATACAAATAATGACTAAATATATATTTTTTTTTAATTGTGTAAACAGTGTATGTCTTATATCTTTGCATTTAGGCGGCGTGACGTTACTTTCGCTCAACTTTTGCATTTAAAGGAAATTCAAATAGAAATGTTCGATGAAATTAGTAGCTCTATAATTATGTACCACATATAATGTATTTATGGTATGTAAATATATATATTTGTCAAAAACCACTGCGAGGGGTTTGTAAATGGATATCTTAACAACGTAAGGATTTTACGTTGTCCACGGTTTTATCATGTGCTTGTTCATGATTGTATTTCGCGCTAAGTGTTTTCCTTTGGTCACGTGGGACTTCGTGCCGGCAGGGGTTTAAACCAGCTAGCCTATGCTGAGATACAGTTAAATATCTGCGCGGAGGTTGTATCTTTGTAAGTATTTAAGTTCTAGTCAATGGTTAGTGTTTATGTAGTGTGTCATTAACCACAATATCCTTACATACTGTCAAAACATCTGAAATCAATTTAAAATAGACCGATATTTTCAACCCCTCTTTTGAAACGTTACACTTTAAAGACATAGCGTGAATGATAAAAAGGTTCACTAGCTAACATATTCAGGCTCCACTGTTTCCCAGACAAGCACGGTAGCCCATATTTTTATGACTGTTTTAGGTTAAGTATACATTGATACATGTCTAAGCCAGGTTTCAATAAAATCTGAGATTTGGAACTTAATATATTCCTACATTTGGTCATATGTGTATTTTGATGTTTCAAGAGGTATATTCGGTACATTCTCGTATTTGACCATCTCTGTTGACCATTCAAATAAATCGTTTTAATAGTAAAAGTGCTTAGAGCATACATAATAATAAAAAACCCACTTATACAATGTATTTTAAAACAAATCAGTTCAGAAAAGATCCATTTAATATCTCCATTCTATTTTGGCAATCGAAAAGTTATTTACGTATACAATGTAAATACGAAAGTTTATAAATGCTACACAGGTACCTTTTTTAAAGTCCAATATTTCCAAAACTTGTTTGGTGACCCATGCTTTTTTGGTGTAAGTGTATATAGATGTAAGTATTTGCGAAATTTTAAGAAAATATGTCGTTTGAGACAAAATATATTGAGACATTTGAAAAAAATGACGTTTCAGAAAGAATTATATGTATATAATTCAGTACCCATTTGACCTACTTAAATGTCCAGTCAAATTAATCATTTTAACAGTAAATGTAGGTAGAGCGTTTTTTTAATTATCAAAATACACTTGTATATTGCCAAACAAAACATGTTAAACATATCACTAGAAAGAACAATAACCTTGTTTGAAAAAAAGCTCTTCTATATACTTAAAACATTGATAAAAATCTAAACTGAAGAAGGGCTTCCGTAGGTACCGTACTTAAAACCCAACATTTCCGGAACAAGGCCGGCGACCCCTATTTTTTACGAATGTTTTAGTTCCAGTATACAATGACGCATGTATATGGGATTTTTTAAACAAAATTTGTCGTTGGAACAAAAGATATTTGTATATTTGATGACTAATTGATGTTTTCAGGCATATTAAACGCAATATTTAATAACCTGGTTAAGCGTCCATTAAAAGTCCATTAAGAGTCATTTTTTAAATGGTAACTGGAAATAAAGCGGGTTTTATCATTAAACTGCACTGGTTTTTGCCAAACGAAACATTAAAAAAAATATTCATTTAAAATGTTCCATCCTTGCTGGAATGTGAACGCTTTATATAATTCCACATTGCTAGTCACACAAACTGTAACAAGGGCTTCGACAGGTACCGTACTCAAAACCCCAATATTTCCGGAATTAGGCCGGTGACCCCTATATTTTAAGACAGTTTTAGTTTTAGGATACATTGACGCATGTTTGAGCAAATTGTTAAGATAATATGTCGTTGGAACGTCTTTAATATCATTGTGGTAATTATTTCGATATGGCGTGCCCTCAACCACAACAATGTAGCTACTTCATCATTAACGGTTAACATTCAAACGAACGCCGTCTTGTGCAACCAATGCATGTGCATGACTGATTATGCCGATCGTTGACATACAAACTTGTATGGAGTAAAGATAAAAATGTTATCAACATTTCGATAAAATTATGTGTGCGAGTGAGAACTGTGTTTGCAATGAAATATTTGACAGTGTATTTAAAAATGAAATTGTTTGTTAAACACCTTGATTTTTTTTTTTAAAGTTGGTAGTTTTCTTGTTCTTCTCTACATTGGAATGCAGTTAAATTTTAAATGATTTGTATACGATAAGGACTGGATATTTGTTGAAAAGTAATACTATAGTTTGAAACTTTAATTTTAGAAGGCAGTCAAGAGAACATTTGCTGATAAATGAACAAATTATAATAAAATCATGTATTTGTACTTTCCCTAATAAGTTGATGAATCCAACCAGTACAGAAGGTAACCAAATAATTTCTGGAACATGTATATGTTTTTACTCAATATGTTGTGTTTTTTTTCAGAGTGAAGAGTATTTTTGTCTGCCTATTTACAATAGTATTCATGTGAACAATTAAGTTCCTTTGGAAAATTTCTCTGACACGATTAAAGGTGAATAAACTATATCTCACCTCCTACATAAATGACCCGATGCCATTGGCTAAGAGCGGTCACATGACTATTGGGTATTTTCTATACACCATGGGTTTATTTCAATGCCCCATAGAAGTATAATGACGCAGTCTAATGACGTCATTTTTTTTTCGTGACGTCATTGTATGTGTTTGGTGTTATTTTGTAAGTTTTTCTTTAGTTAATTTCCGAGTGATAGTGATATCAATTAAAAGAAACCAGTGAAAGGTAGTCGGTGAGATATATTCGTTACACTTGTTAGTAACTGAGGGTGTATGGGATATACACCCTCAGTGGCTTCATACCATACTCGAGCTTTCCTCTCGTACGGTATGAAATTACTGAGGGTGTATACAGTTACCCATACACCCTCAGTTACTTTTGTTTTGTTTGGATGTTTCGCCGTATTCAACAGTAGTTCAGTCATATAACGGCGGTCAGTTAACCTACTCACACTTTTCCTGTTTAAGTTGGTTTACCATAACAGCACATACTTATGCCCGTAACTGACAACTGCCCTATTTGAATCAGAGGTAAGGGGAGAATGGCCGTAGAAATAATTTCTTGACCAATCCCCACACAACTTATGTGGCCGGGCTAAGAATCGAATAGGTTTAAACTAATTACTACTAGTACTGCAACAGTCAAATGGTGCGTATACAGGATTTTCATTTAGAGGGGGCGGGAAAATACGGTACCTATGATCTTATACATGAATAAAGAATACATTGTGCAAAACAATGACAATCAAATAGTTCGATATCATAGTTTAGCGCTTTGCAGAGATTCTAGACGTTTACTAACCTTCTGTGCAACATAACATGATAAGAAAGGAAACAAACTAACGGGGGAGGGAAATACGCCGCGAAAGCCCCCTCTAACCCCGCCTGAAGTAAATATTTACTGTCGAAGTTCTATGTTTGAACTCATGTGTATTGTACATTAACATGTATATAGTATAAAGACGTTGTATATGCTTTTAAGACTTTACATTTGCTACTTGTGGTAAAAGATGTTTGTCCCACTGCACTAACAAATTTAATAAAATCATGTTTTGTTATCAAATTTTACGTTATATCTTTAGCATATAATTTGTAATTCACCTAACAATGGGAACATTCCCTATTTTTAAAATGTTATCAAAGTTGCGTAGCAACTAATGGCATTAAGAAAAGGCGTATGACAGGTGCGAAGATCATGACTTAAGATGGACAGCACCGTAAACAATAATCAGGTAATTAAAATAAAGATTAGAAAGGATTCGAAGTGCACTGAACTCAGCCAAAGCAGCTCATCCACCAAATGCGTGCTGTGCAACCAATGAATTATGTAGCACAATTAACTCTATCTCCTAATCATAAATAATCTATAAAACAAAAAATCCACGATTCCGACCTTGTTCAAACTAATCATGTGTTCATTGGCCCATTTCTATTCAAGCAAATTAGTTTATAACGTTTTTCGTAAAGGTCCAAACAAACAAACAAACAAACAAACAAACAAACGCCAGCACAAATATAACCTCCTGGGCGGAGGTCATCAGCCTTAACTATTATATCTACGTTTGATTAGTTACAATTGCCCTATAAAAAATGTTCAGATTAGAGTATAAAACAGCGTTCTATGTTCCTCCCAAACGTTGGAACACTTCTAGTTTCCAGTTTTTATCTCTTTTTTTTCTTCTGTAACCGAGATTAATTACATGTACATGTTTTATTTGTAAAGGTACAGTATATACACACTCAATAGGGGCAGAATTGGGCCGATTGCCTTCTGTAAGAACCTCAACATGTACAGTACCGTTCAGCAATATGGCCATTTATAATCAATTATTCAATGACAATACCGACAGCTCTTTTTCTGCCTTAATATAATTGCGGTACTTATTTTAGTCCAGTAGATAATCAGCAAATTTTCAGATAACCGTGCAATAGCTTATATACAAAATGCTTTTGCATTTTTATGTAGCAAAGACATTGTAATTCACGAATTCGCGTGATAACACCCTGTCATCATTGAGCATTTCCGTAAAAACAAGATGACGGACAAGATGGCCGCCAAATTGGCGCAAACTGCAAATTTTGGGCTATAAATGCTTGTCTGCAGCATAACTTTGTCCAGCATGGATGGATTTTCACATAACTTGGCAGAAGTGACAAGCATATTAATATAAAGTGTCACGCGCAAGAACCAAGTCCCTAGGTCCAAGGTCAAGCTCACAATTTAGGTTAAATGTCAAATATAAGAAATCAACGCTTAACATTTTATCCGAGGCATAACTTTGTCCAGCATGGATGGATTTTCAAATAAATTGGCAGAATTGAAAGCATTGTGAGATGGAGTGTCGCGCGCAAGAACAAGGTCCTTTGGTTAAAGATCAAGGTCACAAGTCAAATTCAAATGTCAAATATAAGAAATCAGTCCTGAACGCTTTGTCCGGGGCATATCTTTGTGTGTCAGCATGGAAGGATTTCCAAATATCTTGGCAGAAGTGAAAGTCACAGGTCAAATATAAGAAATAAATCCTGAACACTTTGTCCGGAGCATATCTTTGTCCAGCATGGACGGATTTATAACTTGGCAGAAGTGATAAGCATTGTAAGATGGTGTCTCACATGCAAAGCCAGGTCCCTATGTCGAAGAACAAGGTCAAAGGTCACATATTAAAAAAATATTGGATCATGTATTTGTCCATAACGGAAGAATTAAAAAAAAAACATTCCAGAAGTGATAAGCTTTATGAGACATTGTGTCATGCACAAGAACCAGATCATTTTGTCCAAGGTCAAGGTCATATTCAATGTCAAAGGTCAATAATATATTCAAAACCTAATATTTTCATGCATGGAGGTACTATCATGAGAAGTTTGTTCGCGTATAGGATCCAGGTCCCTAGATCCAAGGTCAGGGTCACACTTTGCGGTCAAATAGTATAAATAAATCCATAAACTTTGTCCTGAGCATAATTTTGTCAAGCTGAAAGGATTTTTAAATAACTTGCAAGAAGTGATAACATATTGTTATTATGTAACAGGCAAATCATGAGACGGTATGTCACATGCAAGAACCACTTCCCTGGGGTCATGGTCAATGTCATAATTCAAGGTCAAATGTTTGTCCAGAACATAATTTTGTCACCCTGGAGGGATTTCTAAATTATAAAATACAATGTAAGTTGCTATAAATGATCACCATCATGATGTGGTATGTCACGTCAAAGCACAATGTCACTAGGTCCAAGGTCAATGTTACATTTAAGGTCAAATGTCAAATATTTGCTCAGAGCAAAATGTTGTCATGCATACAGGGATTTTTAAATAAGATCGAAGAAATTATCGCCATCATTAGATGGGGAAGTGAAGAACTATAACTCATATATAATTACCAAAGTTTCCATTACACACCTGATTATTTTGTTGTCTTGATATCGATTTAAGAATATACAAGGAATAGTTTTGATAACTTACCACACAGAGGGAGGCTGTGGAGATGAATTAGATACACAAATACCATTGCTCTTCCTTAGTACTTTTTGAATTCTTTATCGTTAGTAATTGAATCTTTACCTCAAAACAGCTTCTTTACGACAATGGCACTCATGTTATGTCTTATAAATGACATTTAAAGCTCACCGGGTAACAGCTCAAATACCAAAAACAACCAACCGGTTACTGAAATATTATGTGTTGCCATCCCAAGTTAAAAAAAATTCACTATCAAGAACATAGTATTTTTGTTATAAAACAAGATTCAATAACTCTAGTCTTGCTGGTCCGATCTGGCCCATGCTAGACATTGACTGAGGCCTTATTGTCATACACAAACAGTGCAAGTTTGGTCAAGATTAAACAAGAGGGTCATGATGGACCAACCCGCCCACCTGAGTACAGGTAATAACAGAGACCAGCTCTGACATCAATGTCATCGCCAACAAACTGACCCACATCAGAAAGATATCCTACAGTTGTTGGCCTGGCAATCGACAGGTGCGATACTGATGCCTGTCATGCCTTCTCATGTAGTTAACCTGGCAATCGATAGGCGATATACATAGGTCTGTCTGGTAAACTTATGTTAATCACATGGGAATGGATAGATGCAATACAGATGCATTTATGGATCGAAACTGTAGGGAACAGGGCTCAAGCTTACTTACCATGCCCAATCACACTTACATAACACAGAGGTTCATCTTATCCCTACAATCACATGAGGTTAAAACATCCAGTTGATTTCCATTTACGGTGTTTTTGTTCCGTATTTTTACACAATAATTAAAACAGTCGCCAGTGACAGCAATAAATACACCTGTCAGTGTTACGTTTATCATCGATAAGGACTAGTCAACCAAACGAATCATCACCATACCAGTTAGCAGCTCAAATACCAAAACCAATTAACCGGTTATTAAAATACTATTTGTTGCCATCAATAGTGAAAAATGAAGTCTCTATCCTGAATATAGTCCTTTTTTCACAAACAAGTGCCAATAACTCTGTAACATATATTTACAGCCCAATCTCAAATTCTTTGGTTTATTGTGACATTTTATGGCCATGCACAAGCAAGTGCGATCAAGATTAGATGAAAATGAAGTTTCTGTGTTACACAAAGTCAATTTTTGCAAATGTTCGCATAACAAAGGGGGAATAACTCTGGTGTTTATGGTTCCATCTGCCCCATCATTGCACCCAGGTGAGATCTTATGGTCATTCAAAAGCGGTATAAGTATAGTCAACAAGGAATTAAAAGTTAATTTTCTGTGGAAACTGAATACCAATGATTGACAAATTATGAATTTTTTTTCACACATAAGGGGCGATAACTCTGATTCGATCTGGCCCATATTGGACATTTACTGAGGCATTATGGTCGTCCACGATTAATGTAATTGGGTCAAGATTAGACAACAAATAAAGTCTCCATCCTATGGAGTACGATTAGGGTCTTTAATATCTTAGACAGCATCATGCTCATAGAAACGAGCATGATGCTCGTAAGATCGAGCATCATGCTCAATCATGCATGATGCTCAGTGAACGATCATCTTGCTCTTTCGGTCGAGCATCATGCTCATAAGATCGAGCATCATGCTCGTCAATTCGAGCGTGACGCTAGTTTTTGGAGCATCATGCTGGGTTAGGCAATAAATACCCTCTTCGTACGGCCTAGTCCTATTGAGCATGATGCTCAATGAACGAGCATCATGCTCGTAGGATCAAGCATGATGCGCAATAAACGAGCATGGTGCTCGACCTAAAGAGCATGATGCTCCTTTATTGAGCATCACACTCGATCTTATGAGCATGATGCTCGGCCGAAAGAGCAAGATGCTCGTTTACTGAGCATCATGCTCGTTCATTGAGCATGATGCTCGATCTTACGAGCATGATGCTCGTTTCAATGAGCATCATGCTGTCTTAGATATGAAAGACTCTAATCGTACTCCATACAATTGAGCATGATGCTCGATAGTATTGGGACGTACAATGAGAGTCTTTATTGTCTGACACAGCATGATGCTCAAAGAAACGAGCATGGTGCTCATACGATCGAGCATGATGCTCCATAAACAAGCATGATGCTCAAGTAACGAGCATCATGCGCAATAGTACTAGGCCGTACGAAGAGGGTCTTTATTGCCTAACCCAGTATGATGCTCCAAAAACTAAGCTTCACGCTCGAATTGACGAGCATGATGCTCGATCTTATGAGCATGATGTTCGGCCGAAAGAGCAAGATGCTCGTTTACTGAGCATCATGCTCGTTCATTGAGCATGATGCTCCACCTTACAAGCATGATGCTTGTTTCTATGAGCATGATGCTGTCTAAGATACTCCATAATCAACAGAATTATAAAAGTTTGCAGTTCAGTTGGTTGTTTACATTTTTAATACTAGCCAAGGTTTCTCGTGTTTTGTGTAGAATCTCGTGCAGCTCGCCGAATGTTAACGGTGAATAGTCGGATTTCATTCGCATCACTACAAAATTCGGCAGTACGTAAATAAAGTAAATAATGGTATGTAAACAGTTTTACTTCGAGGATCCGTGTTTTTGCAATAAACAGCATCCATCAAACAAAATGTTTCTAACGTAGGTTATACACTAACGCAAAAAAAACTAAACTGCTAAGACGGACAATAAATAACATTTTTATTGTAATAATTGAATTTGGCCATGTTCAGCTTTTGAGCGGCTTTAACGGTTAACATTCAAACAAACGCCGTCTTGTGCAACCACTATATGTGCATTACTGATTATGCCTATCCTTGAAATACAAACGTGTATGGAGTAAAGATAAAAATGTTATCAACCTTTCGATAAAACTATGTGTGCAAGTGATATCAGTGTTTGAAATGAGGTAATCGACAGTGTATTTAAAAATGAAATTGTTTCCTAAACACCGGCACATAATGTTTAAAATTGGTGGTTTTCTTGTTCTTCTTTACATTGGAATGCAGTTAAACCTTCAACGAT
This sequence comes from Congeria kusceri, assembly GCA_027627225.1. Classification (NCBI taxonomy): domain Eukaryota; kingdom Metazoa; phylum Mollusca; class Bivalvia; order Myida; family Dreissenidae; genus Congeria; species Congeria kusceri. The sequence goes on along the minus strand of CM051027.1, from coordinate 2,013,254 downwards.
TTGCATACGGTAAGGACTGTTTATATTTGTTAAAAAGTTTAACTTTTGTTTGAGACTTTAATTTTAGGAGGCAGTCAAGGGAATATTAAAAATATTTTGTAGCGTGATTCAACAGATTATAATAAAGAAAGTTCTTTCATAAGTTGAAGTAGCCAACCAGTACTGAAAAATCTATGACAACATATCAAAGAAAAGAAAGTTAATAAACGTATAATAAACTTTTCTCGCTGAGACAGAATGTATCAGTTATTACAAAATAAATATTAGAAAATGTTAGGTGGGCGAGGGTCGTACGGCGCTTCCGCCCAGTCTAAATACTTCCATGGTTAAATTTACTGTCGAAGTTATATGTTTGAACTGACATGTATAGAATTGTACGTGTATGTATAATATACACATTGTATATGTTTGTAGGGCTACACTTGGTACTGAACTGAATCTTTAATGTAGATTTTACCATCTTCTTCATAGCGTATACATGTTTTCCCCGTCAGTGTTTGTACTTCCCCGTATATACACATGTGGTGTTGAGCATCTTATTATTGTGGATACAACAATTGTATCTTTATATACAGCTATGACAAGTATTGGACTCATGTATACATGTTCTAAAATACTTCCCCATAACGTATTCTCTTCCGGGTTGTCGTGAAAACAACAGCTGTATATTTCTATACCTTAATTTATGTTAAGCTTTTGACGCGCGTAAACATTTTCTAAAGAAATTGTTCCATGCCATATCAGTTAAATGCATGTAGAGTTTCGTAATTTTAAGGGAAGTATAATGTTCATTGTCTGAGCAGTAATTATTCTTCCTTGCAGTTTCAGTTGCTTCAGGACAGAGTAACGGACAGAGTCATTGGATGAGTTATGGGACAGGCAAAAGCAATACTAGAGTAAGGTTTCGAGTCTGTATATTTAATGTCTTTCTATCAAAATGAAATAATCCATTCTACTTGTTATGCGTTACAGTAAAATGCTTACTTGAATATGCCAGTACAAAAGCGTAAGATTATGTCTTTTTTTTTCAAAATTGTGTAAACCAAAACTGAGTTTAAGCTATTGGGTCACAGCACATTAGGCTGACGGGACCTTGCGGTGTAAAGTGAAAAGCCACATTAGGATGACGGGACCTTGCGGTGTAAAGTGAAAAGCCACATTAGGATGACGGGACCTTGCGGTGTAAAGTGAAAAGCCACATTAGGATGACGGGACCTTGCGGTGTAAAGTGAAAATCCACATTAGGATGACGGGACCTTGCGGTGTAAAGTGAAAATCCACATTAGGATGACGGGACCTTGCGGTGTAAAGTGAAAAGCCACATTAGGCTGACGGGACCTTGCGGTGTAAAGTGAAAAGCCACATTAGGATGACGGGACCTTGCGGTGTAAAGTGAAAAGCCACATTACCTGCTCGCATATATGTTACATTATTAATACAACGTGTCCATGTTCACTCAAATACAAATATTCACCTCAATGTCATCCTGATATGTTGTCATTATACTGCGTACATACAAAGCACTTAGTTGTATGGAACTTCAGTTGCATGATAAGTATTGAAACTATTTACATATGTATAATACACGACCGTCATTTACTACAAGTGATCGACTGTGCAACAGACGAAACCGACACAAAACACAACAATAATTAAAACTGGGGTCACTGCATTGTAAAGATCAATTTCAATCAGAGATATTTTGTTGATCTCAGGTTTCAGACACCAAAGAAATATATCCCCAAGTAGACATTGACCTGTTTCTGGAGCCACCGAAGAACGTTCTACTTTTAGGGAAAAGAAGAGCTAGGAAAGGTAACTTTTTCTTGCATATGTGAAGTGTGTTCATAAAGTAAACACAATTACAAACACAAAATATAAACAATGCACGTTGAAAAGATACATGTATGCATAATATGAAAATTCACTCTTTTTTGAATTAGAAATTAACATTACCAACATGATGTATTTATTGAATAATTGCTGTTTTTTTTTATAACAGATTAAACCAGAAATGCTAGATACACGACCTGAAAGTTTATAAACAAATATATGGGCATACCATATAGACCAAGTACAAACCCTTTAGCGAGTCTAGAATATGTTATATCCATTACTAGCATATAAATAAAATTATGCGTTCGTTTATTTAAATGACTTAATTTAAATGAAACATCGACAAAAGAGCTCCACTTCTTATGCAAATGCTTGCTATATATCAACTGTTTAGTTTGGTCCAATTATCTTACATTTTTGCGCATAACACAAATCGAAATCGAGATAACGCATCTTTTGTGTGTATAAAAACTAGTCTGGCTTATACGTGTCTTGAATAAAAAGAGGATATTTGTTAGTTTTCGGTGTGATAACGCGTTATATCATCACTGGAAAGGGAGAACATTAATATTTTCACGAGCGCTTGTGCGAGTGAAAATATATCCTAACCGTGTATATTGTATTGGTAATCATTCAAAAACATTTTAACCACACTTGAGTGTGGAACAGTCTTTAAAAATGTATTTGCATGCATATAAAAATCATAACTTAGGTTTCGCAAGTGTTTAGCAATATGTTTAATTTCGCTCTGTTTAAGAACTTCGAACTAATGAAGCCAAAATAAGCACATTTCAAGCATTTTAATTTTGCAGATGTAATGAAACCTTTTTAAGACCTAGTTTGATCCTTCTTTATTTGATCTCACCCACCCCCCCACCCCCACCCCCCCCCCAAAAAAAAGAATAATCTGGGGTATTGTACTATTGCACTCTGTGTATTGGCACCCTGCTGTGGTTACAGTGTGGACACCGTATGGCGACCCTTATTAGCTGATATCAATACACCATTGCAATTGAAACAGTGCACAAAGTCATTGGTAAGTCAGCTGAGAGAAAGATTGCAGAAAAGCTAGGTGATCTTCTTTATTTGCTTAAAGAGAGTTATAAGAAAATATGTATTCTTTTTTTTATTCAGTTAAGTGTTCGCATTTTTTCTTATTTTGATACAACATTCACTTTTCAGATTTGTTTGTGTTCTGTATTACACTTTTATCAAAATGGCTTTTATGGACCTACACAATGTTTTTGTGTTGTGTAAGTCTTAACTAATTATTGCCATTTGTAACTTTTCTGAAGTTACAGTTCTGAAGAATTTTATTGTTTCTTGCCATCGTAGTATTAATGCTTGATAATATATAAGTGGTAATTTAAAATTGTATATGTAAGTTATCTTAGTGGATGACATGGTTATGCCAATTATTTTCATTAGAAAATCGGTATACTACACTACGTACACTAGTAATGTATAATCTATTTAAAGGTGATCAAACGTGTGTTAAAATTAAAAGCGCTAGTACACTGGGAAACATAACTGAAAACATTATATTTGTTGATAAATTGTTTACACGGCTATCTATATAATAAACAGTTTCGTGGGATTACATCCTGTAACATTTATTTCTATTGTAAGTAGGCTGGTGTGAATAAATGCATCATAAGGATCACCATTCACATAATGTGAGAATAATATATTATATGCTTCATTGCCTAAACTCCGTGGCATGTACATTAGATGACAACAAAGTAAAATGATTTGAGTATGACTGTTTTATGTACGTACATGTATATAGAAATATTGGAATATCCTTTTATGAACTGTGATAACAACAAACTAATAGGCAATTTGCCTTATTATCAAAATACAATCTCACAGTTTGGCAATTGACTTACAAAAAATAATACAAACTAACAAATTGGAAATTTGCAGTACCACCAGGATACCAACTTACGAACTGTTCATCTGATTTGAAAAAATAATGCCATGTGCATTAATTGGTTTGGGAGTACGCATTGCATAAATAGCATGAAAGTCCATTGACTATATACTGGTATGGGAAGAGCGTCATATAGTTTGATAACGACGAATGCTTGATATTGAATGATCTTTTAGTATATGTTAAACATAAATATTTTTCTGTTCCATGAATATATATATATATATATATATATATATATATATATATATATATATATATATATATATATATATATATATATATATATATATATATATATATATATATATATATATATATATATATATATATATATATATATATATATATATATATATATATATATATATATATATATATATATATATATATATATATATATATATATATATATATATATATATATATATATATATATATATATATATATATATATATAATATTATTTTGTAGGAATCTTTACCATCGGCATACCGTCGGCTCATCGTCCAAATGCTGAGAAGATTTATTTGTACGACACGCTCGATTCGCTGATTAACAAAACATCGGACGTAGAACAGGAGCAAACTGTTCTTGTGGTCATGCTTTGCGATACAGTCCAGGAGTATAACAACAACGTTGCTAAAGCATTGTTAGGGAAATATGAAGCTTATTTAAATTCCGGGTTTCTTATGGTGATACAAACACCTCCCGGTTTGTACCCGAATCTCACACACGTCAAACAGACTTTTAATGACAGTCGGGAAAGATTAAAATGGCGGGCGAAACAAAATTTTGATTTTGCATTTCTAATGTCCTTTTGTCGAAACATAGGTGACTTTTATGTCCAACTGGAAGATGATGTTATTTCAGCCACAGGTTTTGTGCGAGATATGAAACGGTTTATTAAGCAAGCCCAGCCAGCGTGGTTCGTACTGGAGTTTTCCAGACTGGGCTTTATTGGCAAGCTGTTCAGATCCGCTGATCTTAAAACTGTTGCTTTGCACTTGATAAAACATTATGATGAAGCGCCCAGCGACTTACTTCTAGGTACTGTCAGAGTTGCTTACAAACAGTCACAAGCGATCCATTCGAATGTAAGCCTATTTCAACACGTCGGTCGCTTTTCATCGTTGAAAAACAAATTCATGCCATCCATAGACAAGGAGTTTAAAGATATAACAAATTCAAGTTTTGAAACGGACACTATTCCGGTTGGTGACAATCCTGAAGCATTTGTGAACACATCACTCAATGTTTATGACAAATATGTGCCTTCGTATGTATACGATAACAATATAACAACATTTTTCTGGGCATACGGAGCCAGAAAAGACGATGTTATAGTAACACTCGAATTTGTGGCAGCACAAAACATAACGCGTATAGTAGTTTTATCAGGGGACAGTGTAACCCGTAAGGACTGCATAAAAAGAGCGAATTTAGAGATTTCGCGTAGTGAATCGTGGATGCAAACTAACCAAGTAGAACAACGAACGTGTGGATCGGGTTTTAGCAAACTGTTGACGTTAATCGATGGGGATGCCGACACTATGGCAACAGGCACTGTTATTCCTGCGAATATAAAATGCTTGAGAATTGTGTCTTCCTTGAAACACAATACATGGATAATTATTAGAGAGATACGTGTATATACGGTATAATGTGTACAGTTTAAATACCGGTACCGCATTAATAATATGTGATCTGTAATTCAGTTTTCTGTACATCCACGCGTTTCTGTTACAGTAGTTCACAACTATTTTTGACGGCTATGGTTAAAAAAAGAGAATGAATGGTAGATTGTAGTAATATTTAATGAGTGGATTATGGCATTGAATCTCTGAACATGTGTTTCAATCCATTATTGTAAAATTTATCTTAGACTTGATGCAAATAAACTACACTTTATTCCGACACAATTGAAATTATAATTTTCAGTTACTTGTATTTTGACTTGCTGTTGTTTTTGTAGCTGTGTCTTATTTATGTTGATGATGATGATGTTGTTGTTGTTGCTGCTGTTTTCATAAACTTATGTTAGGTATGATTTTTATTGTTGTAAGGCTTGTTTCTATTTCTGTTGAATAAATTCCTGTTTGTCTGAGAACGTATGTGATTTATTCATGTCAACAATAAATACGCAGTTGATCAAAAATGTTAGTATGTGTGAGATTATACCATGTTTATTGTTTACTGATAATGAAATTATTCGTGGTGCTACCCTTTTCATAATGAACATGTGTTGCTTTTCACATTGATTTATAGTCTATTTCAGCTGCAGTATTATAACTATAGACAATAGCAACTGCAGTAACTAAATTGTTTTATCATGACGTTTCAGCCTATTATGAAAAAATACACAAGTCTTTTAGTTCTATTTTATTGATTTAAATAATGACTTGTTCGTTTAGTCGTTCCAATACTTAGGTCACTCAAACGGATAATATGTTGCCAAATAAAAAATATGATTTCCTTTGTGTTCTTTTTAGAAAAGAAAACTGTCCTCATAAGTGCTTGATATATCCTTCAAATATATGCATCAGCTTTGCGTACATGCAGAACGTCGTTGTGACTTTTTGAAATTACAATTTATTTAAATGATTTTTATACTCTTGTTGCTTTTCTTCAAATTCATTAGTTTGCCTATTTTTAAAATCTCAATTAATTATTTGTAATTATGAATACGTCCCGTTATTTCTACAGTTGTCAATGATTGATACAATTAGTAGGATAAGGTCTGTACTGCCTGCAAATTAAACAAGAAAGCCATAAAGGCCGCGAGTTGTTCACTTTAGTTTTTTTCCAACGAAATCTACCTTGCATATGAACCATATTGTTTGACGAATCAAGATGGCTGGAAGAAAATCGTTACCCAAAGTATATATTTTAAGTTTAAATCGGCCCACAAAGAAACAAATTAACCTACGGCATATGGTACTCAAGGTGTTGGCATGGACGGTGTTATAAGGTATTTTAAAGGAAATTACTAGTTTCTCCCAAGAAACATATACATGTCAATAAATTTCACACCCTTGAATCGACTCATGACAACGAATGTGCAAATGTTACAGCTGTGGTAAACTTGATTAACTACTTGATAAACCTGTGTTGTAAATATCGTATTGTGCTTTCATGTATAAAACCCTGTAACTATTATATATCCGCTTCCGGTCAATTGCGGTCAGGTGAAATTTCTTTAGTGAAAATATTTATTTAATAAGCGATAAAAACTGTAACAGATAACAAATAACAATTTATATTAATAACAACGGAATAATGGCGTGTTTGTGCGATGAGGAATTACCAAGTTCAATGGATGAATCGGACGCAGTATCTGCGGCAGAGTACACAATCCCCGTGCAGAACCGATTCAAACAAAGGAACAATGGCGGGCAACGGCTGATTGAAAATGATGGGTTTCAAACTGTTCAACGGAAATCGAAACGTAAAAAAGTGAGTAGTAGCAATATAGATGCCTTTACAAACATGGACATTGACGATAAACTGGTTTGCATCTTCGAAAAAATGAATGTTATAGAAGATAAAATAACTCAGTGCAAAACGGACATAACACATGTAAACAATAATTACAAAATGATTGATGCACGAGTAAATGTACTAGAACAGAAAAGTGATTGGCAAGTAGAAATGACCCGTTCTATGTGTTACCATTCGATAGTTAGAGATGTCAGAGACATGCGAAATAACATTATAATATATGGACTCTCTGAACGTCTACCTCACAATGACAGGACCCTGATTTTGAAATTCCTTTAAAATTAACTAGATATTGACACCGAAGATATGATGATTGACCGAGCACATAGATTAGGTCGAACATACCCACAAACGAATGGCAAAAAGAGACCAATGATAGTGCGCTTTCGATATTACATAGACACCGAAACCATACTTTTTTTCGAAAGCATACAAGTTGAAACGCACCCCCTTCGGACTTGACCGACAATACCCGAAAGAAATTGCACGGGCTCGGAAGGAGCTGTATCAATCAAAAGCGGCTGAGAATGCAAGAATATCAAACCAAAAAGTGAAAATAAAGTACCCTGCTGAATTATTCATCAATGACAGATCTGTAGAAAACAAATTCCCAGAATGGTTCAGTGTGTTATGGATCGATAGGCTAAAAAAGTGCCCAGATATTAATCCGACTCATCAGGCGAGGGTGTACTCAAATGAAACTGTAGTGAACAGCAGCGTGAACAGCAGCGTGAGTGATGATGAACAAGAAGACTTAAATGAGGAAGTTTTCCTGAAAACGCAAGACAGAAGTGAACAATCAAATGACGGTAACGCCCACGAAAATGTACACAAACCTAGAAATAGGACAAATAGCGCGGACCGTATAGAAAACATTGAAAACGAATGCTTACCTGTGAACGAGGCATATTCCAATGCAAATAACTTAGTGTCCAATACGAATAAAACACTCATTTCATTCAAGAAGAATGAGGGCACAAAGTCTGATACAACTCACAGCGTGAAACAAATAAAAACAACACGTTTTAAAATGTCACAGTCCGCACAACCAAATAAAAACACAAGTAACGCGAAATCAACGAACCGGCGCACAGGTGAAATCCAGGCCTGAAACAAAACTGTAAATAGCACGGGGACATCGTGTTTAGATCCGTGTGGAGAGAACTCGGGCATTAAAATGTGTTTATTAAATGTGCAGGGACTTATTGGGAAAAGCTATAACAAATTATTGTCAGATGAAATGAACACACTTTTTGTTGAGAATGAAATATTGCTATTGACTGAAACATGGTCGAATTCTTTGTATAACTATGATGTTGATGGTTTTCATTATTATATGCTAAGTAGAAGTACACATCTTAAAGGGACTAAACGGGCTAGCGGTGGGGTAATGATTTATGTAGCTGATCATTTTAAAAAAACACGTCGAATTTGTGGAAAACAATGACGATTGTATTATATGGTTAAAATTAAAGGGAGATTTGTTCAATGATGACTTCGATATACTATTATGTTTAGCATCTAATGTACCACACGGAAGTAGTAGAGAAATGTTTAATAATCACAATATATTTGATTTAATCGTAACTGATATGCTGTATTTTGAAAACATATTGAATAAGCAATGCAAATTTATTATTTGTGTGAATTTTAACTCTAGAATCGGTTTAAAACATGATTATGTAAATAATGATGACCTGTTACGTTTTGATCTGTTACCTGATGATTATATTCCTGATATATTACCGAGAGTAAGCCAGACAAAATTGTAAACGAAAATGGAAATTGTTTATTGGAATTTTGTAAAATGACGGGTTTAAAAGTAGCAAATGGGAGATTAGGATTAGATAGACAGATAGGTAAATATGCATGTGTCACAAGTAGGGGATGTAGTGTTATCGATTTAGTTACGTGTACGCCGTCTCTTTTTGAGTGTATAAACCGGTTTGAAGTGTTAGAACCTAATATATTATCTGATCATTGTGTTGTACAATTTTGTATGCGTAGCAAAAGAAACACAACGGTTTTAAATAGTGATGATGTCCAGTCACAAATATTACCAATGATTTCACTCGTGTGCCGTTTGTTTTTAAATGGGACTCTAACGAAAAAAAAGATGCATATTTACAATCACTTGCAGAAAATGACACTAAAGAAATATTACAAAATATTTGTACTGATATATGTAGTGCCGATTGCGAATTAGATATAGACAATGGGTTAAAAAGTTTCTGTGATGTGATTGAGAGTGTATGTTCGCCTTTATTTAAAAAGAATTGTAGAATAAACCATGATATTAAAGGTAATAAACGTGATTCTAAAAGTTGGTTAAACGAAGAGTGTAAACAAACAAAGTCTGATTTCTATAAATATTTAAGTAACTATAGACACGATAAGCCCGAGGAAAATAGAAATTCGATGATAGCTGCTAGAAGTAAATCATTGATAAGAAAAAAGAAATACGATTATGATAGAGAACAGACAAAAAAATTAGAGCAACATAGATACTTCAATGCTAAAGCATATTGGAATTTGTTAAATAATTCAGTGAGGCAGCACAAATCTAAGGTCTTAAAGGCAAACGATTTTCTATTGTATTTTAAATCAGTCAATGATCCAGATTCACACTTTTTTCAGCCTGGCGAGGATGTCCTATACTTTAACGAACGGTATTTGGATGGTGAATTACATGTAATGTTTGAGGAACTAAATATAGAAAGTTCTTTTCCAGAAATAAAGCGTGCAGCTCATTAAAAAGCGGTAAATCTGCAGGCCCAGATTTATCATAAAACGAATTTCTTAAACATGGTATTAATAATGAAAACTTCATAAAAGCACTACATGCACTTTTTAATAAAGTGTTTACCATCGGATATTTTCCAGATTCTTGGGGGAGAAGGTTATATCGTTCCACTACACAAAAAGGGTAATTTAGATGACACAGGAAATTATAGAGGAATAACACTTTTAAGTACTATTGGGAAATTGTTCAGTTAAATAATTAACAGTAGATTAAATTCCTGGGGTGAAAACTATAACGTATATATTGAAGCGCAGGCGGGATTTAGAAAAAATATGAGTACTGTTGATAACATCTATGTATTACATGGCCTTATCACTCATGTCCTTAACCAGAATAAGAAATTATATACGGCATTTATCGAGTTTACAAAGGCTTTTGATTTTGTTGTGAGAGAAAATATTTGGTACAAGCTAATTAAATTAGGGGTAAGAGGAAAGATTTTGAATATAATTAATTCGATGTATAATAATGTTAAATCGAAAATAAAATTAAACAACGAAGTAAGTAATGAATATTTTACATGTATGTTGGGAGTTAGACAGGGCGAATCCTTGTCGCCATTTTTATTTTCTATGTATTTAAATGACCTTGAAGAGCATTTTATGTTGAATAACTATGAAGGCGTCGAAATGGGAATGCTTAAATTGTTTTTGTTATTATATACTGACGATATTGTTATTTTTGCAGAGTCGGAGACTGGACTTCAAAATGGTTTATATTTACTTCAAGATTATTGCAATACATGGAGACTGTCAGTCAATGTAAATAAAACAAAAATAATGATATTTAAAAAGGTGGGCAAAATAAACGAAATCTAACGTTTTTATATCAGGGAAAGGAAGTTGAAGTTGTAAACAAATTTACATACCTCGGGATAGTTTTTACCACAGGCGGATCTTTTTCAGCTACATATGAAGCACTAGCAGGTCAGGCCCTTAAGGCAATTTATAAGCTTAAAGCAAATTTAATCCAGTTTCCGGACATTTCAGTTAGTCACTGTTTAGATTTATTTGACAAACTTATTGAACCTATTCTAAATTATGGAAGTGATGTATGGGGCTTAAATAACAGTAAATGCATAGAAAGAATACACTTGCGTTTTTGCAAAACTTTGTTAGGAGTAAGACAACAGACACAAAATAAGTTTATATACGGGGAGCTCGGACGAAAACCGCTTATTTACTATCGATATGTTAAAGTTATAAACTATTGGATAAAAATTCCACAGTGCAGTGATGTTAAATATGTCAAAGTTGTATATAAGATGTTATTAAATGATTTTGAAATGTACCCAGAAAAAGTGTCTTGGGTAAAAATGTTAAAAAATGTATTAGACAGTCTAGGTTTTAGCGAAGTATGGTACTTTCAGGGTGTTGGTGATGTTAATGTCTTTATGTCAAATGTTAAACAAAGAATTTCAGATATTTATAAACAAAATTGGTCTGCGGAAATTTTAAATACAACTAGAGGTACATAGTATAGTTTATTCGGAAATTTCGAATCACAGTCATATTTCAAATATGTAAACTTACCAAAGTTCAGAATTGCCTTAACACGTTTGAGAGTTTCAGCCCATAGACTAGAAGTTGAGTCAGGCAGATGGCATAAGCCGAATTAAATACCATACAATGAAAGAAAATGTAAACACTGTAATGTACTGGAGGACGAATTCCATTTTTTATTAGAATGCCCAGTATTTATAGATTTTCGTAAACAATATATAGATAAATATTTCTGGCAAAATGCCAGTATGATCAAATATATTGAACTAATGAGATCGACAAACGAATCGACTGTTAGAAGGCTTGCAACTTATATTTTTAAGGCCTTTCAACTAAGAACACAATTATATTACGATTGAAGTGTCTCTACAAAACAATTGTAAATATCATGTAAAGATTTACGTATTAATTGTATTGCCAAAACGAATTTTTATACTATGTGTAAGTATTTGCAGAAAAGTTATTGTATGACATTATTTAATATGCATAGAAAATATTGCCCTGTGAATTTATACACGTTTTATTGACATTATAAATATATGTTTATGTATGTGAACCTGTATGCTATTGACCGATACATTGTATTTATTTGATAGATGTGTATCAATGTATATCCATGGGCATAATGCCTAAAGTATTAGAAATAAACTATATGTTACAAATAACTTTTAGTGCACCTCTAATGGAAATATCAGCAATGCAGTAAAATGCTTGATCTCATAGATTTTACTGATAAGCCCACTTCAACTACTGTGTTAGTGGTGTATTTATTATAGACTTTATCAGTTCAAATGAATATGGGCAAACTCAATAATAATAATTTAACAGGCTGCAGTGTACTGAAGTGTTTCCATGACAACCTTAACCTTTATGCTAAGAACAATGAAAAGTGACCATTTTTAGAAGAAATACAATAAATATCACTTGTTTATGCTCTTTATTCTTGTTTGTGACATTCTTGTGCATTTGTACTCGTATATACTAGATCAATCACTTTTTAGTACTTTATGGTTGTCATCAAATATTTAGTACTTTATCTGCCAGCCTTTGATCAAATAAATAAGTCTGTCATTTTGAAACCAATATACATGTATATGGTGTTTATATTAAAAATGAAGCATTCTGTGAGAGGAACATGATTGTGTTGTTTGTTTTGTTTTGTTGTATGCTGATTTTGACTAATTTCCATTATATCTGATTTAAATTGAAGCCAACAAATTTCCTTTTTCTTTGCGATGAGTCATAGAGTGAGGGGCTAGAACGCCTGTTCTTAGATCTTTATCTGTCCATCAGATGTCAGCCCATCCCCTAAAATGGTGCTTCAGCCAATTAATATTAAGCAGAATCCAGGAGATGTGTATTGAATGATTTTGTTGTATTTTGACCACTGACCAATGTCATAAAATATGGCAATCGTCAGAAAATTATATCCGCGGTTACATTTTTCGGACCAAACGCTAAACTTAAGCTCCAAGTCTGTTTGGCGTATTAAATCAATTCTTATATAATGCCTTTTTGTCAAAATTGCATTTATTTGTTTAAATATGAATTTTTAAATTATAAAAACAATATATTTTATAAATAAATGAATCAGAAAAAAAGTGTAAAAAGTGTAACTGCAGTTATCATTTGATGACAACTGTCATATTTTTTCACTTTAAATTGTAACTGCAGTTATATCTGTAAATGTAACTGCTGTTACAAATGTATGACTGCAGTCATAAACTTGTAACTGCGGTTACAATTTTATAACAACAGTTACATCTATATTTAGCTGCCGTGCAGATATGTACTTTTGACCCAAAGGGTACGCCATATGCACAAGGCTTTTCGGATAGCGCAGTGGTTGGTACACTCACTTCTTACCTAGGCTGCCCGGGTTCGCTCCCCACTAGGCGCAAATGAGTTTGGTTGGTGGTTACCATTCCGGACAGGTGGGGTTTCTTCCGGGGACTACGGTTCCCCCCCCCCCGGGCCACAGAGCACAAGACCATACCAAAATTAAAAATATTTCAGTAAAAGAAAAGCATAAATAGCTGGAAATTGCAGCTATGATTCAAAATTCCTCCCGACTTTCGATGTGTCTAAAAGAAAATTCTAAAAGTAACTTAGGCACGGGCGCTTGGACACACCCCGGGTCCTCACATAATGCAGCTTCGGCGCGGAAGGACCTCATAAACTTCGAAAATATATACATACACTTATCAGTGGCGGCTGGGGGGAACTTTCTACTGCTTAAAGAATATGTGACACGGGTAATAATAATAAATTAATTAATAATTTATTTGGCACTTAAGTGAAATTTTAAGCAATATAAACTTGTACAATGTTTCTGAAAGCTGACAACAAATATAATTAATTTATTAATGGTTGAGAAATGAAGATGATACTTGATCTTGAGCGTGCTATTGAGCTTATTAATTGGGAAGATTGTGAAACTTTAGGCTGATAGACTTTTGTTGAACTCTTAAGAGAAATTTAAATTGTTTGTTTGGAAATATACCTAGATTTATTGGATAGAAATACCAAGCAGTGACTTCTTGTAGTTACTTTGAACTTCTGTAAAGGCAGTAAGGTTCCTGGCTGACCAACTTTGAAACAACAAGCCAGTGGTGTTGGCTTTACCCGACAAACTTCAATTTTCTAACGTCCTGAGACTAAAGAACCCAGTAAACTCAAACCAAAAAACCGAGGTTTACAACACAGCGATAACAGCATAGTAAATGGGTATAATATTATCATATGCTCGTGTAATATATAATTAAGTATATGTATAAATTTAATGGGTTTTTGTTTTACAAATATTAACTTTAATATAAAGATGTCCGGGACAATACAGAGTTGGCTAAGAAACTTTGTTATTGCGAATTAAAGTCGAAGTGTGTACGATCAAGGTCTAATATACAATTATTCAGTAGAGTTTAAAGGCTTGTTCATAAAAAAATCAACATTTTTAAAGAGCTTGGTTTCCAAAACGGTACTATCTTAGCCCAAGACCGGTGGTTACTGCATGGTAAATCTATAAAAAAAAAAACGTTGCAGAAATCGTAATGTATCGATCTGCTCGAACAAAAAACACGCGTGTGTCAGTAAAGTTATAACATATAACATCACTCAATACTGGTATATATATGACTAACTGACTATTGTCGATACGTATACTTATACTCATATCGGCAGCTATTACGGGTTTCAGGTGCCATCGTTTAAACTACGGAATGACATCGTTTGTGGAGTCATGTCAAAGAAGATAATGTGGGGCTCTGGAAAAGCTACTAGCAGTAAGACATAAAGGTCTCACGACATATCCAACTAGGTTGGCACTTACCCAATAGTCCCGGGCGACACTCGTTTGCACGGTATAATCATCACGTGCACTTGCAATAATAAAAATAGTTTGAACATTGTTTATCGCATGCGCACGCAAAATACATTATATCTTGTATTTCACGTTAAATTCACGCTTCCGTAATTTTCCAAGGACAGATAACGCTTGAATGCACTACATCGTTCGAATTCAAAAATAAATAGAATAAATACCGCTTATGTTCGATTGCTTTAATAATCAAACGTGTATGTTTATTTTATTAAAGTATTAACAATGTCAGATAATGTTATTTATTATTCGAGAATCATTCTACCTCTATTTAATATTCTGTGCAACATATAGTGTAGCGTAGCCTTGTGTTGATGACGATTCCGACAATGACTAATGAGCTTGTGACAGCAAATTCATTCGTTGCGAAATCTGTTGTCTGACATTTCGTATGAAAAAAATAACGGAAGTTTAGCTTACAGCTTTCAGTTTTCCTGTATTTGTTTTGGTAGTTACATGATCGTCAGTTTTGAAAGAAGGTTTGTTTAAATATGTTTATACTTAAGTTATCTTATTGATATTCCCTAGAGAAAAGACATGCATGTATGAAAATAAAATATTCTTAATAATAACTAAATGATAGTTAATTCAATACATCATGATAATTCTTAGATACACTCGCTTAGTACCGTGTTCATCTGTATTCTCACGGTAGTAAACATTTAAACAAATAATTTGAGCAAAAGCAACTAACCAAACATTTGCTTTCAATATTATCCAATTAATTGAACCTTTTCACGAAATGAACAACTAAACTTTTGATAGAAAACACATTATTCGTCTCCAGCAAGGAAACAACACGAGACAGAAGCAATTTATCTCTTTCATTAAAACGAACGAACTTAATACAAAAAGTGGCGATATTAGAAACAAGGGGGACAACTGCATCCAATCACTTGACAATGTACTGGCGCTATCTCTCTTGTAAAAAAAAAAAATACTACAAACTATAACACAGTGTAAGACAGTACATAACTCTTATTGGATCTAGTGAACATAATAGAACATACTTGCAATATTGGTTATACATGGCTTATATGTAATATGTAGGAAAAGCTGTCCATACAAAATGCAAGTGTACGCAAATGTTTGGAATACTTGGAAAAATGCTGTCACTTGTATATTAAATGTAGTTACTTGTCAAAAATATCTGTATCTAGATAAACGGGTATATAACATGTCACACACTCTATAGACATAAATGGATACTTAAACATTAGACTCATATGAGTATATATATGGTAATATATAGACAAAAAATATTGAGTTCTGAAAATATAACTGGTGTAAAACAGTAATAATGTAACTGTTAGAGAACTTGTACACATTTTAATTACAAAACATAATCAGAAAGGTATTTGGGTGCCTTTCTTGTGCGCTGAGGTCTAGACTGTTCGTTATGGACACCGTTAAGGACACCGTCTTCTATCAAAGGATCAGGATACTCAGCAACGGGATGCGAAGGTAATGCTTCCGGTTCAGCAATGGGCAGTGGTGCTTGCTCTAGAGGTTGGCATGAGAGTGTCAGTGTATGCTAGCAGGAGTAGGTGGTAGGTTCTCCTGATGCGGAATTTCACACTCGTCATCAGACTCCTTGTCCAAACTACTCGATACTTCTGGCTTATCAGTAAGGCCAGTATCACTAGGAACACGGTAACACTCACTTTGTTTTGCTTTGTAAGATGATGCGCGTAACTGATTCCCTGAAAACTTTTTTATTGTGCACCATTCACCATCACAAGAAACGACTAAATACCGATTTTGCGCTTTCAATTTGCTCTTATCAGAATACAAATACACTAGATCACCCACACTCACAACACTCAGTTGACTCCTAGTTGTATTTTTCGACTCTGATGTCTCACTGTGGAAGTGATTTGTATTTTGAGAATCATGTTGCTGTAGTATAACCTCCTGGTCTGATACTGGCAATTGGTCATGAGTAAACTGGGATCTATGAGTCCACAACTCGCGTGATGATAGACCTGATCTTCGAAGATATGAGTTTAATCTCGCAACAACAATAGCCAAGCGAGACCTAGGTTGGAAACTGGGCCTCCACCAGGTTCATAGCGTAATAATTTACTCTCAGGTTCTTGAATTGCCTTTTCAGCCACAGGATTTTTGTTAATGTTTTTTACACGTCCAATCTCTAACACAATGTTAATTCTCTGGAATGTGTTGTCTGTTTGAAGAGCCACGAATGCAGGGGCGGGATCTACACGAATAACTGCTGGTGGACCATCTAAGGGATGCAACTCACTACACAAACATGCCAATGCTTCCCGGATAGTGTCCCTTTTTTCGTCTTTTATTATGCTTGCTTTGGTGTAAGATGTCACTGACGCACGTAAAACTAAGATGGTCTGCAAGTTTAATGTCTGCTGCAAAAGGTATGCAAACAACTTCTGGGGGCTCTTCACTGCTCTGCTTAGGCGGATGGCCTGGAAAAACATGTAGGGATGTATACAACAGCATTTTTCCTCACCACTTTGGGAATGGTACCGATACGGGTCAGATTGGGAAAATTAGCGTCTGGATAGGCTTTTCCGATTACGATTTCATATTAGCGTATTTGAGACTGATTATTTTTTAATGTTATGAAATTTATTAAATAAATAAGTGTGCATAGTATAAAATACGAAAGCTCATTCACTTTTTAAGTCGATAATACGCTTGGCGTGCGTATAAGATTACTTGTGTGTGGATACATGCCAACTGCGCCAATTGGTCAGTCATAACATCATTCCAAAGCGCAGATAAACTGAGCGTTTCTATTGGCACATATCGATTTTACTGCATGTTGAAACTCCGCCTACAGGGCGGTGCTTCACGGTGATTAATTGCGGCTTAGGAATAACTGTAAATTGTTACAATTTTTGGCGAAGTGACACTCGCTTTGATCATTCACTGACTTTATAGAGTGGTGTACATGTTTCTCGAGTGAAAACGGCCATTGTGACGTAAGAGATTAGCTTTCGCAGCAGGAATTGTCGGTCTGCTGCAGCTAAATAATTGAAAAATACACGTTGCCAGGGCGATGTTTATAAGCGCACCACTAATTTTAGGCGCCCCATATATGTTTAAGTTAAAATTTAAGCGCCTGGGCGTGGAGGTTTATGCTTGGGTAAAACAAAAGTAAAATACAGGAACATCGTCGATCTTTTCAGGGTCTTTTTTCTTACATTTGGGAATTTTTTAACTTCAAATTGGGAAAAATGATCAGAAAATCTGATTGGGAATGGTACCGTTTTCCGGTACCGACTTTATATAGAGGAAAAACGCTGACACAAATGACACAGAGTAGTAACTCTTTCTACAGCACTGCTCAAATCTAAGGCATAAAAATGCCGTTTCATCACCAATTCAAGTTGATGCTTTGTGGGATGGTCCAATTTAATAGGAAGGGCACTGACTAATCCATCAAGTACTGTTCGTGGCACAACAATAAGTTTGCATGGTGGTAACAGTGGGTCATGGCGTTTTACCACTAGTAAGTTGTCTTTTGTAATGGATGCAACTTGTAGGTAACGTGTAACGTCTTTAAGGTTGGTTAGCTTTTTGGAGGGGCACGTTCCCTGTTTAAGGTGAGCATGCGTTCTTCTGAGGTCAGGACACTCTGTCCGAATCTGATGCCAAGCAGATCTTGAGGCAAATGGAATGCGTGATGTCTGGTTCAAGATGGCTTCAATTTGTACAGAACGCACCACCAACTCTTCTGTTTGAATAATAAAGTTACAAATTTGACAGTTAAGTTCTGAACACTCAGGTGCATTTCTATTGGAGAGTATTAGCAGTCCCTGCGAGGTGTCGGACACTGACTTGATACCGACTAATAATGGATAGAAATGATGTGACTCTTGGGCTGGCCGAAAACTCACCACAACACAATTTTTCTATGGCTTGGACACATGGCTGGCTGTCTGTTAGGACGCAGGATTGAACCCCCCACTGTATGATATATGGACTGAAGTGTTTGATAGCAGCTGCTATACTCACTGCCTCTATTTCGAATGGAAGCCATGTGACCTGATGTTTTCGCAATTTTGCACTGAAGAATCCTGCTAGTAGAAGTTCTTTTTCTCAGGTTACGTACAATGTGGCTCCTATACCCCGCTGGGAGACTGATCCATCTGTTACTATCCACAACTGGTCTGTGGGTCTGGGAATAACGATGGATCTATGGTTCTTTAAAGCTGCCTGAGCATCCTTGAATGACTTCATGGAGGGGTCACTCCAAATGATTTTTTCTTGTGACTATCTGCCTGCAGCTAGGTCATCTAATGGACCGAGGTACTTGGAGCTGTGTGGGAGTACTCTGCTCAAAACTTTATACGCGCCTATAAAGGACCGAAGACCATGGACAGTATCAGGTGGAGAACAAGATGACAGGGTGGCAATGCGATGGGGGCTTGCAGATAGTTGACCGGCTGGCCATATCCAACCAAGGATTACTGTCGATTTCTGGCAAATTACAGTCTTCGTAGGTGACAATCGTATACCGTTTGTCTTTAAGGCCAAAAGCACACGTTCCCAAATCACTAAAAGGTCACTGTTGGAGTTAGCACCACAATAAAGGTCATCAGCTAGCTTGGTAACATAACCCTGCTGTATATGGTCCCCTAATATGCAGCACATCATTTTTTCTAGTGCTGTTTCAGATCCGGGCATGCCCATAGCACAACGCGTATATACACGGATACCTCGAAAGGGGGTTGCAACACCACAATGCTTCATTGACTGTTTCGCTAAAGGAATTTATAAGGCACTGGTCAAGTCAGACATATTTCCATTGACCGATGGTGCGAAGTGTAGAATCAACGCTGGCATCAGACTGGGTTGAGGTTTACTATATCTTCCCACATCTGAGAATGCAGTAACAAGTCGGTATCATCCTTGCGGTTTCTTAACTAAGAAAGATGGGTTTAGGTACTCCACTGTGACTCCGACGGTCTCTGGGCAACTAAATACGCCCTTCTGCTCCAAATCATCAAACATTTGCTCGACCAACTTGTTCCTGGAGTACTGAGGGACTCTTCCTTTTCTCTGAGGGGGTTGCACAGGACCCATATTGACAATGGCTTCAAACTTGCCAGAGGAGCCGTTGTATCCTGATAAACTGGGCGAGAACACTTCATCATACTGTTGCAATAAGTTGCGGAACTGATGTTTGGACTCTTCTGTCATAATATTGTCAGGATCAAGAGATACACACAGTGAGTATGGCTCATGAGTACCGTGAGTTTTGTAAAGAGGCGCCTTGGGAGACATTTGTCTTTTAACAGTGGGTACCTCTTTTTGTGCAATGATAGGCATTGTGTTTCTGACATACCCAACATGTTCATGCTTCAAAAGGCGTTGTGGTTCAGAAGTATCATTTTCAAGCCTGATACGACCCCCTATTGCTTCCACGAGTTGGGGTTTTGGCCACTGAGGGTTGTCGGATACAGCCATTGATTCAATGCACACTACTGAGTCCGTATCAATATCTGATGGTAAACATAACTCTATGAATGACCCCAGCCACACGATAGATGTAGAGGATGTAGCTCGTAGAACGCTAGCTTGTGTGTGCCTCACATGATGGCTAGGTTTATCAACAGTGTTGGAACCATAATCTATCTTGTCAGTGTCACAGATGGTAATTTCATGTTTTGCTGGCTGAATAGCAATGTCATTTGTTGTCATGAAAGGTATCCCTGCTAACACATCTACGTCTAAGTCATTAACAACAAGAGCTTCTAAGAGGAGTTTACTCTGGCCCCTAGATAATGTAATATGAGTTTCACCAACAATCTTCAAGGGTGTAAAGCCATCTGCTTGAAGAGCACTTTGCTTGGTACTTTTCGCAGGAGCACCGATAAACTCTGCTACGGATTGCTTGATCATACTTATTTCGGCACCGCTATCGAGAGTAAGTCGTAAAGGAAAGTGTCTATAGAAAACCTGCATCGATGGTGATTGTTTAGTGCTTACACGCCTGGAGGCATGGACTACATGTTGAGCATGTGCAGGATGTATTGACTCAGGGTCTTCTTGTGACCTTTCATACATGGCATGGCGTTGTCATCAACACACACAATTGACTTCAAAAATTTCATTCGGAAGAACTGGAAAATCAAATGTAGTAATACTTGTTCGATGTGGCATCCTCTGGTCGGTGTATATTTTGACCTTCAAATGATACTGTACAAAATGTATTGTACAACTACTGGAGGTAGGATAATGCACTAACTCTCTTGATTTACGGTGATTTAGAGGAGTCCTGATATACACTGGTTGCTATGTTTATTGTGTACGAAATATGTATTTGCAGAAGAACACAAGGGGACATTTATTTTAGTTATCAAAATCCTTTGCATTAACTGAGGTCTGTTGATTTGGCATCTCAGGCAGACATGCAGTCTCAATATTCCGGCATACATCTGCATAAACTGCAAGCTGAGGTTTGCTGTATGGTGCTAAACACGATGACAGAAACACGGAACCAGTTACTTAATGATTCGTGTGCCTTGCAATAAATATGGTTTTCAGCTTTTAATAAATACAAAGTCATACAAATATAACATGATTCATTAATAAATTCCTAGTTATACATTTGACTTCCTAGTTCTATACTAGTTTTCTATTATTTGAACTACTAGGCTTTGTACAGACTGTTGAAAAGCCTGCGACATTCAGACATGCATTTGGAGGACAGCATTTGACCGAGCTCCACCTAACATAGATCCTATCAGCTTTAAACGGAGCAAGAATCCAATGTCAAAGATTTTCATCCCAACAACAAATCTTGATGACAAATCCCCTGCCCCAATTTTGTCATGCAGCTGATCTGCCTACATTTGTTACTTGGCTCGCCACAATATATTGCAACTGTTATGAGACAATCAACTGTCAAAACAGGTTGACAAAAAAGCGAGTCAACATTTAAGCGATGATGATAGTTCTAGTGATACTGAATGCGATACCGAAAATTTAATTGGTTATGATGGTTTTGTAAGATTTTTTGGCGTATTTACTTGCATATAAATGACATGCTAACCGAACACAAACTGTATTTAAGTTGAAATGCTTTATTATCCATATTTAAATAATTACGCCCCTATCGAAGGTGACCGGGTATATTGGTTTGCTAATGTAGGTCAGTCTGTCAGTGATTTCTGGTCTATTAGTCCATCAGTTTCAACTGATCATCACCAAACTTCATAAAATTGTTTCTGGGCATACTTTCTTGGTCAAATTCGATAATCAAGCAAATCGCCTAATTATCTGCAGAGTTGTGGCCCTTGAAATATCTAAAATTGGCATTTAGCCATTTCAGCATTTAAGTGCAACAGTTTTGATACGATGTCTATCAAATTTTATGAACATGTTTTAGGTTGCAATCTTTATCTGAGTTCGATGATTAACCCAATCATCCCCAGGACCTTGATTTATATAAAACTGGATTCTATTAGCAGTTTACACCCTCTGTATCCAACTTGATATTTAAACCTAGAGGGGGCAAACTCTTTTACAAACAGCTCTTGTTCAATTAAAAAACATTTAAGCATATTTTACATAACTATTAATAGTATTGTGGCAAAAATAGTGCATATAAAATGATCAAACCAACTAAACACACACTTTTCTTATTTGGCGGCCATTTTGTCGGCCATTTAAAATAATTAATCCTTTAATTAATCCTTTTATTTATGTAAAAATCTGTTGCATGTTTGTCAATACATTTTCTAACAACATATGCATTACATACATTAAGAAAATTGTAGTTACGCTACATATTGAAAGATATATGCCAATTTTTAATTGGTGGCGGCCATCTTAATAATGCCAACAACAAATAAGAAAGAAATGCTCAATTTTGCAAAATTTATATTCTATATTGAGCTTTGAGAAATGTTTACAAATATGTACGTAATTTGCTACATATTGAAAGATATATGCCAATTTTAAATTTCTGGCAGCCATCTTGGTGGCCATCTTGGCGGCCATATTGAATATTTCAAAATGCTCAATGATGACAAAGTTGCATCATACAGTTTCTAAGTAAGGACATGGTGTAGCATCATTTTATGCAAAAACAATGTGTGCGTACTCCCCTTTAGGGTTTATCGACCGGCATACTGACTAGTAGACGATCACATGACAATAACAACATCCGCGAATCAATGGTCCTGACTAGTAGACGATCACATTCCAATAACAACATCCGCGAATCAATGGTACTGACCAGTAGACGATCACATGACAATAACAACATCCGCGAATCAATGGTACTGACCAGTAGACAATCACATTCCAATAACAACATCCGCGAATCAATGGTACTGACTAGTAGACGATCACATGACAATAACAACATCCGCGAATCAATGGTACTGACCAGTAGACGATCACATGACAATAACAACATCCGCGAATCTATGGTACTGACTAGTAGACGATCACATGACAATAACAACATCCGCGAATCAATGGTACTGACCAGTAGACGATCACATGACAATAACAGCATCCGCGAATCAATGGTACTGACTAGTAGACGATCACATGACAATAACAACATCCGCGAATCAATGGTACTGACCAGTAGACGATCACATGACAATAACAACATCCGCGAATCAATGGTACTGACTAGTAGACGATCACATGACAATAACAACATCCGCGAATCAATGGTACTGACCAGTAGACGATCACATGACAATAACAACATCCGCGAATCAATGGTATTGACTAGTAGACGATCACATGACAATAACAACATCCGCGAATCAATGGTACTGACCAGTAGACGATCACATGACAATAACAACATCCGCGAATCAATGGTACTGACCAGTAGACGATCACATGACAATAACAACATCCGCGAATCAATGGTACTGACCAGTAGATGATCACATGACAATAACAACATCCGCGAATCAATGGTACTGACCAGTAGACGATCACATGACAATAACAACATCCGCGAATCAATGGTACTGACCAGTAGACGATCACATGACAATAACAACATCCGCGAATCAATGGTACTGACTAGTAGACGATCACATGACAATAACAACATCCGCGAATCAATGGTACTGACCAGTAGACGATCACATGACAATAACAACATCCGCGAATCAATGGTACTGACCAGTAGACGATCACATGACAATAACAACATCCGCGAATTAATGGTATTGACTAGTAGACGATCAAATGACAATAACAACATCCGCGAATCAATGGTACTGACTAGTAGACGATCACATGACAATAACAACATCCGCGAATCAATGGTACTGACCAGTAGACGATCAAATGACAATAACAACATCCGCGAATCAATGGTACTGACCAGTAGACGATCAAATGACAATAACAACATCCGCGAATCAATGGTACTGACTAGTAGACGATCACATGACAATAACAACATCCGCGAATCAATGGTACTGACCAGTAGACGATCAAATGACAATAACAACATCCGCGAATCAATGGTACTGACTAGTAGACGATCACATGACAATAACAACATCCGCGAATCAATGGTAGGCGCGAATTTAGGGGAGTTGACGATATATTGCAGTACCATATAATAAGAATTAAGACTCATATGATTTATTCATGTTATTGATGACATAGGCATAGACTGCATATATAATAACAAAATGGATACCTGACACACTAAAACAAACATTATATAATTTATTAAAGTAGTAAAAATAAATGAAGACTCGTAATTTAATATTATTTATTTTAAATACATGCATATGAAATTTATATACTAAGACGTACATGACATCAACAATTCACAGAAATAATACTTGACATACTAAAACAAACATTATATGAAAGAAGTGAAAATAAATGAAGACTCATAATTTTTTTAAAATTATTATTACATTGTAAATAAGTCACTCAAGACACCAAACAATCTGCACAAAGTATTCCAGTCTTTTTCCTGCAAATGGGCATGTGAATGTCACTCCATATCTGATGTGACGTTCAAGCCTTTCACACATTTTCACATTGAAATTTTTAATGTTTATCGATAAGAGATTGACACCCGGCATCATGTCAATTTAAGAATTACCTGCTACCTGCAGTTTTAGACACAGCAATAATCAGATGTTGCATAGCAACCACTTAAGGAGTATGCATTTATATATGGAGCACATGAGGCAGGTCAGTGTGAAAAACAGTATTTCATAACTAATTGAGGCCAATGTAATTGTTGAATGCTCATGCAACTATCAAACATTTCACCACAAATACAAAAAATGTATTTAAAGTTTTTATTTAATGTAACTCATACAAATATAATACATTTTTAATACAATCACATTGAAAACAAAAATCTTTGAAACTCATTCCAAATAAGTTAAAAGTTTCACATAATTTACAATATAAACAAAGCTTCAATAAATCTATAATATATCAAATATCTTATTAACAACCTAAGAATAACATGTGTTTAATACAATTCATACTAACATAATAATTTGTTATTACAATATTATCCAACTAATATAATTTAATAGTAATATATTAGTTTCATACATATACATCTTTTCATTACAATCACATTAGAAATAAATTATTTTAACTTTATCGAATAACATATCAAATATCTATTGTCTTGACTTATTTAATCTTAAATATAATTTAAAAAATCGATCATTAATAATATAATAATGACAATCCCTTTTAAATATGTCTTTATGCGTATACCTGCTACTTTATTTATAGTATTTATTTTCTGTTGTATTTTGTAACAAAATGGCCTGTTCACTTAATTTGCACTTACTTTTTTTCTGACACGCAATGATTCAACAATACTATACCTGTGTTGTACTTGCGAAGTTGCAAGGGTGTTTGCTGATACTCTGCTATAAGTTGCAAGGGTGTTTGCTGATACTCTCCTATAAGTTGCAAGGGTGTTTGCTGATACTCTCCTATAAGTTGCAAGGGTGTTTGCTGATACTCTCCTATAAGTTGCAAGGGTGTTTGCTGATACTCTTCTATAAGTTGCAAGGGTGTTTGCTGATACTCTCCTATAAGTTGCAAGGGTGTTTGTTGATACTCTCCTATAAGTTGCAAGGCTGTTTGCTGATACTCTTCTATAAGTTGCAAGGGTGTTTGCTGATACTCTCCTATAAGTTGCAAGGGTGTTTGCTGATACTCTCCTATAAGTTGCAAGGGTGTTTGCTGATACTCTCCTATAAGTTGCAAGGGTGTTTGCTGATACTCTCCTATAAGTTGCAAGGGTGTTTGCTGATACTCTTCTATAAGTTGCAAGGCTGTTTGCTGATACTCTCCTATAAGTTGCAAGGCTGTTTGTTGATACTCTCCTATAAGTTGCAAGGCTGTTTGCTGATACTCTCCTATAAGTTGCAAGGGTGTTTGCTGATACTCTCCTATAAGTTGCAAGGGTGTTTGCTGATAGTCTCCTATAAGTTGCAAGGGTGTTTGCCGATACTCTCCTATAAGTTGCAAGGTTGTTTGCTGATACTCTCCTATAAGTTGCAAGGTTGTTTGCCGATACTCTCCTATAAGTTGCAAGGGTGTTTGCTGATACTCTCCTATAAGTTGCAAGGGTGTTTGCTGATACTCTCCTATAAGTTGTAAGGGTGTTTGCTGATACTCTCCTATAAGTTGCAAGGCTGTTTGCTGATACTCTCCTATAAGTTGCAAGGGTGTTTGCTAATACTCTCCTATAAGTCGGGATAATATAATTTGTAAGCTTTGTAACTTTAGACTGATAAAAATATATATAATTTCACTTTATCTTTGTACAGTGAGGCATAAATATTGAAAACCATATTACTGTCGTTGTCCCACATTAAACAAATTAGATTAAAATTTAATAATGCCAACAACAAATAAGAAAGAAATGCTCAATTTTGCAAAATTTATATTCTATATTGAGCTTTGAGAAATGTATACAAATATAGACGTAATTTGCAATGATTGTTTACAGAATTATAAAAAAAGGATAAATGTTTTTATTGTGAATATCATTTTATTAACAATATAGAGTCTATTAAACCATTAAACGTGTTGATTTGTTAAAAACATGTATACCAGCTGATTGTCGACATAGTAATGTTCGTTTGCAGTATTGCAAAAAAGTATTTAGCATTTTTTTAGGCTCACCTGAGCACAAAGTGCTCATGGTGAGCTTTTGTGATCGCCCGTTGTCCGTCGTGCGTGTGCTGTCAACTTTTCATTCAAACAACATCTCCTAAACAGCTTGGCAGATTTTCACCAAACTTCACAGGAATGATCCTTGGGTGGATCTCTTTCAAAGTTGTTCAAATCTTTCCGGTCCGCTGAATATGTAGGTCACCAGAGCTAAAAATAGATTTAAAAAGTGAAAACTTTAAAAATCTATGAAACCGCAAGGCTCAGAGCTTTCATATTTGATATGTGACATCATCTAGAGGTCCTCTACAAATATTGTTCAAATTATGCCCCTGGGGTCAAAACAGGCCTCGCCCCGGGGGTCACATGGTTTATATAGAATATATAGCAAAATGACTTAAAAAATCTTCTCTTCTGAAACCACAAGGCCCAGAAATTCATATTTGGTATGTAACATCCTATAGTGGTCCTCTACAGAGATTGTTCAAATTATGCCCCTGGGGTCAAAACTGGCCACGCCCCGGGGGTCTCATGGTTTATATAGAATATATAGCAAAATGACTTTAAAAATCTCCTCTGACACCGCAAGGCCCAGAGGTTTAATTTTTGGTATGTAACATCCTTTAGTGGTCCTTTACAAACTTTGTTCAAATTATGCCCCTGGGGTCAAAGTGGGCCACGCTGCGGGGGTCTCGTGGTTTATATAGAATTTATAGCAAAACGACTTTAAAAATCTTCTTCTCTGAAACCGCAAGGCCCAGAGGTTTCATATTTGGTATGTAACATCCTTTAGTGGTCCTTTACAAAGTTTGTTCAAATTATACCCCTGGGGTAAAAACGGGCCACGCCTCGGGGGTCACATGGTTGATATAGAATATATAGCATAATGACTTTTAAAATCTTCTGCTCGGAAACCACAAGGCCCAGAGGTTTCATATTTGGTATGTAACATCCTCAAGTGGTCCTCTACAAAGATTGTTCAAATTATGCCCCTGGGGACAAAACTAACCACGCCCAGGGGGTCACATGGTTTATATAAACTTATATAGCAAAATGTCTTTTAAAATCTTCAGGGTTAGTCACTAAGGCACGTCCGAACGACAATGACTAGTAAAAGCTTGGTCCGGGCTAGTAAAGCTCATTTCTGTCTAGCCCGAACGGTCTAGTGACAAAATCTCGAGTTATTCAGGTAATACATACTCAAATAAGACAGAGTTATTGAAAATAATAAAATCGCCGCAAGGGTTTCACTGGAAAATCCAAAATCTATTTTTGATACAAGCATTGACATGACGATTGGACGTGATTGTTCTGCAAGATTGGTTTACGGGAATTTTGCCAGGTGCGCGTATTGTCGTAAAATAAAGCAACAGCAAACGGTCAATTTTAAATTGATTTTAGCACACATTTAACGTATGAAACTATAAACAATTGCTTTTAAAATATTAACTCATAACACTGACATATTTATTTATTGATTACTATTTTTTCCCGCGTGTCTGTCTGGGTTTCCAAAATTTTACGACAATCGCCACTCGTAATGAGCCATTTTTGGTTGTTTTAACTTTAAATGCGAATCGTAGCAGACGAATACGTTGAACGTCAATCTTATGAAGTTTGGGTTTACAACAGACAAAAGGTCACCAGATGAAACGAAAAAACGTAAATGCAAGGACGAGTCAAAGGCAGATTACCGTTAACTTTTGCAATGTTTTGATATTTACTGACTGAATTGTTTTGACGATACATCTTCCTGTTGGGTGTTAGTAAGTAGTTGATACATATTAGACCGGTGGGTGTTTGTTAAGTAGTTTATATGCTTTCCATGCAACTTCATAAAATTTAAGGTTCTTGAAATTAATCTGGATTGAGTAATCTACATCTATGGATTATACTTTGTGAAAAAAGTAAGAGAACTAATACATTTTTATCGTTTTGTTCTGTTTTATTATTTAATACTATTGGTCTAGTTGATCTTTGGTCAGGTCTAGTTTATTTTACGAGTTACTAGTCCAATATGTCTAGTGGTAAAAAAAGTTAACGTCGAACCCTGATCTTCTTCATTGCAACTGCAAGGCCCAGAGGTTTCTTATTTGGTATGTAGCATCATATACTGTAAAACATTAATTTGTCGGTATGAAATTTCGTGGTTTCTTTCAAAACAACAATTTTGTGGATTTCAAATCTTGAAAAAAAAAAAGCATCCACCAGGGCTTGCATTAAGGGAAGTTAAGAAGTAATTACTCCCAGTTTTTGTCACATGACTTCCAAAATTGCAGCCATGGAAGTTTCAGGACTTTCAGGAAGTTTCAGAAGTTTTCACGACGAGGTATAATTTTACGGCCATATTGGAGGTATTCCCCAGACTATCTAACTATAATTATATGACTCAACAAGAAAAATGCTCACGTTTTCTGAAGCGTAAAATGACTAAAAATAACCGATCGATATCCTACAAGTGTGTTCATATTCTGACTGTGTATACACACGGCGATCAGAAAATCTATACAAGTTTTGATGCTGTGAATAAGGTTGAATGTGGATGGACATCTGGCGTTTAGTTGTGATCGACAAGAAACACGTGATTAGGGAAACAGTAAGTTTGTGCCTATGAAATATCTGTTTTGTAATTTATTGGTAGTTGGTACTTAAATTTCAAACCAGTGTTTTTGACAATGATATGTTACTTTATGTGGCATTTGTAAATTGTATGTGAATTACATGCACCTGTTGGCAGTCAGTGAGTCACTCCTTTCATGCTTGATTAGTACAATAAGGGACATGGTCAATGAGGTCTATAAATTATAATACAAAATGCTAAGACTATATATTAAAATGTACATGTAATATTGTTATTTTATTTAAGGTGATCCACTCCCAGCCTGACAAAGTCCTAAACCCCGGGATCATCGCAGAGAAGATGGGCATATTCTAAACCAACCACTGCGACTGCACGGTTGTGGCGAAACGTTTACACATGTAGCAGCTTTGATGTTTTCGCTGTTGGCCACCATTAAACTTTAATGATTACGTCTTGCTGTAATTAAATTTATTAATGCATTTTGGAATATTTTATTTTGTTTAACTTTCAGATCTCCAATGTTGTTATGTACAGTATCTATAAATTTAAGATTTCTCTAATTATGGGTATTAATTATTTTAATGTGTATTATATTATTAATATTGTATACAAAATAATACCTAAAGTAAACAATGAAATATTGGTATTATTTATTTTAATGTGGCCGGGCTGGCTCAGTTGGTAGAGCGCTGGACTACAAATCAGAGGATCGCGGGTTCGATTCCCAGCCCAGCCACATAACTTGTGTGGGGATTGGTCGTGAAATTATTTATACGGCCATTCTTCCCCTACCTCTGATTCAAGTAGGGCAGTTGTCAGCCACTGGCATACGTATGTGCACTTAGTACTGGTAAACCAGCTTACCCAGGAAAAATGTGAGTAGGTTAACTGACCGCTGTTATATGACTGAAATACTGTTGAATACGGCGAAAAATCCAAACAAAGAAACAAACATTTTAATGTGTATTATATTATTAGCAAAATTTCAGATTCACTAACCCCCAAACCTCAAGAATGTAGAGTACAAAGAAAGATGCCATGTTTTTGATGGATTAATTTTTTTATTGTTATCAACCTGTATTTTTCTTTAAATATGTTGTGTTTCTTAATAAAATAGTTGATCACTTTAGACTGCATGTCATTGTGTTTATATTTTCTTTTCTTGAAAAGCAATAAAAAGTAGACACTTTTAATGTGTAATTAATTTTATTTACCCTATTCCTCATTAAGCAGTGAGAAAATAGTTCATTTGTCTTTGTTTAGTAATAATATCATTACAATTACCAAATTATAAGATCATGCTGAAATCAATACCATATTTATATATATTGAAAACATCAATTCAAACAATTTATTATGATCACACAATCATTATCAATAACATCACACAAACACCTGAAATTTGTTATTCAATATTGAACAAAGTTGTGGCTAGATTCTCGGTTTGGCCATTCGTGGGTCTATTCTCCTATTTATCAAAAGCAAGCGTCTCGATGGTCCCTGGCGAGTAATTTCGACATCTTTTCTAAAAAATAAAATGACACAATAGATTAATAATTAAGCAAACTGCATAAATTAAAAGATTTATGATCACCATTTAAACCATTTAAACTGCTATTTGTTATGCTATTGGAAACCATCCAAATATTCTGTGATTGTGAAGAATGTAGTTAAATATGTATTAAGGCTAATTTTTAAATAGGGACACATTGTCCTGAAATTATCACCCATAATCACAGATCGACAATGACACTTCAATTAATAACTACATATTATTTATCATAACTGTCAACATACTTTAGCTAATGTGGTCAGAACATGTTCCAGTATTGTTTAAACGTTTGTCACTCAGGAGATGGAGATTGACACTGACAGCCATGCAAGCCTTTTTCTTCCAACAATTCACGATTTTTTTTACACTTGTAGTTATTATATCTGGTATTCTATATGATTGACCCGTATTTTCTCTATTTGAATGATTGTGGCCGCCAATTATAGGACGATAATTAGCTATTTTGTTGAATTTATCTGAAATCGGTAACTGTTGCTATTGTACACAGAGGAAGGAATACCTCCAAGATGGCCGCCGCGCTCGCTCGCTATGCGTGAAAACTGTCTATATTGCTCTCCAAAATGTGATTGATGAACTTAACGTTAAAAATATGCGTATGGTTGGATGCGTTATGTGTTATGTTAAAATGCTTTTAAATTAGATTTCCTTATCAATGAATTAAGTTGGATTAAAAGATATTCTTATATGGTAAATATTTAATTTATGATTCATTATTACACACGCGATATGCTCTTCACATAGATGTCTTAATTGCTCAGCTTAAGAAGTGGACTTGCTGGTTGGTATCAGATGCGTCATTTATTAGT
Organism: Congeria kusceri; assembly: GCA_027627225.1. Taxonomy (NCBI): domain Eukaryota; kingdom Metazoa; phylum Mollusca; class Bivalvia; order Myida; family Dreissenidae; genus Congeria; species Congeria kusceri. Next base: position 1,981,199 of record CM051027.1, on the reverse strand, counting down.
TGGCACATGAATTCGTAGTTTTGTCTATCCACAAAATCCACGAAAATTAGTGTCTCACGAATAATAATGATTTTACAGTAGAAGTCCTCTACAAAGATTGTTCAAATTATGCCCCTGGGCACAAATCTGGTGGCACCCCGAGGGTTCACATGCTTTATATATACTTATATAGCAAAGTTACTTTAAAGCTGGTAATGCCCCCAGGGGTCACATGGTTTATATCAACTTTATTTGCAAAATGTCTTTAAAAATCTCTGAAACCGCAAGGCCCAGAGGTTTCATATTTGGTATGTAACATCCTCAAGTGTTCCTCTACAAAAGATTGTAAACATTATGCCCCATGGGTCAAAACTGACCACACCTCAGGGGTCACATGGTTTATATAGACTTAAATAGCAAAATGACTCTTCTCCTCTGAAACCGCAAGGACTAGAGGTTTCATATTTGGTATGTAACATCCGTATAGTGATCTTCTACAAATGTTTGTTAAATTATGCCCCTGGTCACGCCCTGGGGATCACATGGTTTATATAGACTTAAATAGCAAAATGACTTTAAAAATCTTCTCCTCTGAAACGGCAAAGCCCTCAGCTTTCCTATATTTGGTACATAACATTGCATAGTGGTCTTCTCCAAAGATTGTTCAAAGTATGCCCCTGGGGTCAAATCTGGTGGCACCCAGAGGGGTCACATGCTTTATATAGACTTAAATAGCAAAGTTACTTTAAAAATCTTTACCTGAAACCGCAAGGCTCAGAGGTTGTTCAAGATTGTTCATATTATGCCCCTGGGATAAAAATGAGCCACGCCTCGGGGGTGCAAATTCCAATTGGGTTACAAGGTCTCAGGTGAGCGTCCTAGGGCCCTCTTGTTGGTATGAATATTATTTTAGTATTAGTAACCATTTATTAAGCCACATGGCTTCTTGTTTTCAGAGCCCATATTTGCCAACCCATTGTGACGCTTCAGCATATCCCTCGCATTTTTTTAAATTTATCGTTATTGTTTCTATGACCACTCATTAAATAAAATACGATCTTACACGGCATTAAACAAATATCCTCTATGACTTAGACTTAAAAAAAGAAAATATGCTCGTTTGCAAATATGCTGCGTACCAATATCGTTTATGTTATTAAATATCGTTCTTCTACTTTCTTAAACCTTCCAGCCAACTAGCACCTCTTGCCTTTTCTTCATCAATGTGTGAAAAACGTCGATTAAAATCAATTTACCGAACTTACCTCAGCATTTACTATTTAATATTATTTTAACGAACTAGTCATTTACCGAACTTACAGTAAATCTTCAAAGCTGTAGACAAAGTGTTAATGGAAGTTGTATTCACAGAACGTAGAGCACACTGTGCAAGTATTATATTATTATTTTCATGAAAGAGCATATTTTATTGAAATATTACACATTTGTTAAATTATATGATCTTTAAAATGTCAGCTTAAGATGACATAGGACACCATATAACATGATAATTGTACTTTTAATATGCTTTTCAGTGGTTTATAAGGAAATATAAGTTAAATAAATTTGTTAATTTTTTTAAATCACTGTTTTATAACACATTTTTAAGCATAAAAAAAGAAGAAAACTTGTTGATTTTGGTAGAAGATAGATTTTAGCTCGACTATTCGAAGATTAGGTGAGCTATCCTGCTACCCCCGGCGTCAGCCTCCGCGTCTGAATTGGTTAAAGTTTTTATTCAAAAGTCTTGTAACTACATAAGTTATTCACTTGAAAATTGGAATATACCTTTGTCATCAACTCCAGTATCAGGGGCAACATTACCCATAACTCTGTTTTGTATTTTGACAGAGTTATGCCCCTTTTCACTTAGATTTTCTGGTTAAAGTTTATATTCAAAAGTTTTGTAACTTCAAAACTACATAAGTTATTCACTTGAAACTTGGAACTAACCTTTGTCATCAACTCCAGTATCAGGGGCAACATTTCCCATAACTCTTTTTGTATTTTGACAGTGTTATCTTTTTCACATAGATTTTCTGGTTAAAGTTTATATTCAAAAGTTTTGTAACTTAAATACTACATAAGCTTTTCACTTGAAACTTGGAATTAACCTTTGTCATCAACTCTAGTATCAGGAGCAACATTACCCATAACTCTTTTTTGTATTTTGACAGAGTTCTGTCCCCTTTCCACTTAGATTTTCAGTTTAAAACTTATGTTTAAAAGTTTGGTAACTTTAAAACTACGTAAGTTATTCACCTGAAACTTGGAACTAACCTTTGTCATCAACTCTGGTATCAGGAGAAACATTACCCATAACTCTGTTTTGTATTTTGATAGAGTTATGCACACTTTTTACATAGATTTTGTGGTTAAAGTTTTTGTTCCAAAATTGTTTAAACTATACAAGGCTTCACTTAAAAGTTTTGTATTTTAGCTGCACTTTCCGCCCACAGTGGATTTATGTTTAGAAGAGACTTCCTTGAAACAGAAAATACCATAAAAGCGGAAAGTGCCATCCCGGATTAGCCTGTGCGGACGACAGTTTTCGCTCATGCATTAAGATCGGTTTTCCCACGATGCGCCTCAAATATATTTTCACTCTTGGCTGCGCCACTCTTTAAAATAAACATTTCTGTAATCACTTGTGAATCAAAAATCGATATTGTACCGAAACCAACAAATATCCTCTATATATATATTGCAGATATTCACAATTGTAATGATATTAGAATATATTGACGGAAGAGAATTGTTAACCAAATTGTTGCAGGTGGATGCCATTAAGCCATGTATCAAGGCTACCGACACAACAGTGATGCTGGGAATGCTCCGCAGTACGTCCCAAGTGAGACAGAGGCGATGTCCTTAATCCAGTATCTGGACAGGCAACAACTTCAAGATTATATCGACAACCAAAACAAATTTGATGAATACATTCGGGATTTGAGTCAGGTGCTTGTTTTGTTTTCATCGTAATAATTTTATTGAATTTACTATCTCCCATCATCATATACTATGCATGTGCTAATAAAAAAATATATGCGAAATTGATTGATTTTGCAAAAATAACTTTCATTTTGAAATATTATTCCCAGAAAGTGTGGACATATGCCTCATTTATTATCATTTTGAAATAATTTCAGAAATATTAATATCCATTAAATTTTGCTATTTTGGCTGTTGGTAACACTTAAGATATCTATTTTAACAAGATCTTACTGTCATTGAAAGTCAAATAGTTAGACACATGCTTGAATTCATCATGGAGCCAATGGCTTGGTCTTCGAGAGAAAGAATTCAGTGACAATGTTGCCTAAAGGAGAAGGTTATCGACTGTAGCAAACATGATTTCAGTAGTTTTGTACCTCAATAAAATGAAATGAGATTTTGTTACGCCAGCGTCAAGCCCTGAAAAATGCAAAATTAGAAATGAAATCTACATTTTGTGAAATCCATTTGTTTCCACCACCTCTGATGTATACCTTCAAGTTGCTAACGAGGAACATATATCCTAAACTGTATACCGGTAATGTTTTTTTTTTTCATACAAAATTTCACTATTTTGTCCACCACCTGTGGAGTATAATTTCTAATTGCTGATACCAAAACGAACATGTATAAATTGTTTATGCAATTTTACTATCCAGGTAAAAACTATTGAGAAAGACAAGACGAATATAATTGAAAAGAATCGAAGTCTGGCAGAGTACAACATGACGTTGCAGGGTCCATTGGCCGACTTGAAAACCGCAGTGGGACGGGCGTATGAAGATGTGAACCAGTTGAAAGTGTCCTTAGCGAGTGACTTGGCACAATTAGGTGAGATTTGATATACAGTTATCGGCTAATAAACGACGATTGGGAGTTATGATGCTTAGGCATTAAACCACGAAAGCGTTAGCCCAAGTGGTTTACCTATTATACTGCATCAGAACGACATATCAGTGTTTATTGGTTGATAAACAACGATAATGCGAAAATTATTTCGATTATAACAATACCTGCCCACATTTTCTGCCATTTCATGCGAACTTTATTTTACAGCTTCGGAGCTATTTTTAGCTCACCTGAGCACGAAGTGCTCTGTGAGCTATTGGTAAAGGGGACCTCTCCTGATTCGTCCGTCGTCTGTGGTCCTTGTGCCGTCAACAATTGGGTTCGTATTCCCGCAGGAGACCACTTTTTATCCAATCTTAACCAAACTGGCACAGTTTGTGTATGACCATAAAATCCAGGATGTGATTGTTATTGGGTCATATCTCACCAGTAACACTAGAGTTATTGCCCCTTTATCATGCAAAAAAAAGTGCAAAAATGCCTTTTTCCAACATATAGACTTTATTTTCCATCCAATCTTAACTTAACTTTCACAGTTTGTGTATGACCATCAGATCTCAGCAGACGCCAAAAAAGGGGCCAGATTGTGTTTCAAACACAAAAGTTATTGCCCTTTGTTTATTAGAAAAATACACAAACATGGACATTATTCAGGATAGAGACTTAATTTTTCATCCAATCTTCACCAATCTTGCACACATGAGATTACAGTTGAAGTCGAATATAAGCAAGATCGGACCAGAAACACTGCAGTAATTGCCCTTGGTTTGTGAAAAAATATGCAACAATGGACATTATTCAGGATAGAGACTTCATTTTTCATCCAATCTTCACCAATCTTGCACAGTTTGTCTATAAATGTAAGACTACAGGTGAAGTCGAATATAAGCATGATCAGGCCAGAAACACCGGAGTTATTGCCCCTTGTATTTGGAAAAAACATCATCAAGTTATCAATGATTGGCTTGCACACACGATTTTTTATTCAATATTGGCCAGACTTGCACAGTTTGCACATGACCATAATAATTGATTGATAACATTTGTTTTCTAACAGTTGCGAATCTTGCATGCAGTTATTTGTACATGCAACATTGATGGCTTCAGAGCCTGCATTAACATCATTTATCATTATTGGACAGAAAATTATCAAAGAAAAAGCAAAACTTGACCTTATAGCACAGTCATCGCAATTAGCGCGTTGTAACTAGTTCTCCAAAACTGTCGGCGAAAAAGAATCTTCTGTTTGTGCATTTTCCAGAATTGTCACTGACTTAATGAAAAACGCTCAGGTAAGAATATCAAGAAAAATGATTTGAGAACCATTAGCAAAATTACTGCACATCCACTACCCAACTCGTACTTTAGTTAGCCTATTGCACTATCCGATGTTTTCATTTAAATTGATCCTATCCCCTTGCGCATATTGTTCATATACCTCAAATTTCTAACCTGTCACAACAGTATGGTCTTCATCTGTACCAGTTCTCAGGTGAGTGCTTTGGGCCATCATGGCCCTCTTGTTTCGGGTTGTTATCGGTAGTTTAACAACAGTAAATTTTGTTCTTTGTCTGTAGCAAACTCAGCGCGCGTCATGTAAGAATATAATGTTTGTTTTGTTTGTTTGGATTTTTCGCTGTTTTTAACACTATTTCAGTCATATCATGGCAGTCAGTTAACTTACACTTTTCTGGGCAAGCTTAGCCGATCTAAGCGGTTTGCCAGTACTAAGTGCACATACCTATGCCAGTAACTGACAACTGCCCTACTTGAATCAGAGATAAGGGGATAATGGCTGTAGAAATAATTTCATGACCAATCCCCACACAAGTTATGTGGCCGGGCTGGGATTTGAACTCACGATCCCCAGATTGACAGTCCAGCGCTGTACCAACTGAGCTAGCGGGGCCCGGTGTTAGAATATAATAATAATTACAGTAATGACAAGGTGGTCAGTAGGAGACTTTGCCACCCCTGCTCTAAGATGTAAACAAGAGCAGGAAAAACGTTTGCTTTACAAAAATAATTGTCATTTTAAAATATTTTCACCATTAAACATGAAAATATGCCTCAAATAATTAGAGGCACGTCGTGGGAAAACCGGACTTAATGCATGTGCGTAAAGTGTCATCCCGGATTAGCCTGTGCAGTCCGCACAGGCTAATCCAGGACGGCACTTTCCGCCTACAGTGGATTTATGTTTAGAAGAGACTTCCTTGAAACAGGAAATACCATTAAGGTGGAAAGTGCCGTCCTGGATTAGCCTGTGCTGGCTGCGCACGCTAATCCGGGACAACACTTTACGCACATGCATTAAGACCGGTTTTTCCATGACGCGCCTCATTTGTTTTGGCTCTTTTGTCTACCAGTAATGCAAACATAGATACATCTGTATTTAGATAATGATAATATTTTGTCATTAGAAGATACATTCTTAAATCTTGGTAAATGAGCAAAATGGTACAAAATACATTCCTTATGACCCTGATGATTATGAATAAATGTTGTATGCAGGGATCATCTTAATTTCCGTTTTGTCGGTCTGAGGCCGAATACTTTTGAAAAAGACCGATTTAAATGCCTAGTTTACGGTCAGAACAGTTTTCTTAAATTATCCAGTCACTGTAGGAATGGTGATTAAAGGGACTTATTCACAGATTTTCGCATTTTTTGAAGTATGCCATTAAATGTCTTAACTTGACAGATTTAAGCATCGGAACTCAAAAGCTCAAGTATGATAACAAGAAAAGTAATTATGAAAAAAAAAAAGAAAAAAAAAAAAAAATCCCACCGGGGCTCGAACCCAGGACCTCCGGAATAAAAGGCTATCACCTTAACCACTCGGCCATTCCAGCTTCTATGTATCCCACAGAATTATTTACTTTATGTAAGTGTTCTACCAGATGTCAACAGTTTCAACGAAAACTACAGAAACTCTCCAAATTATTCCATCGTTTAGCGTTACAAACGTTTGATAATTTTTTCAATTTCAACTGATGATTGCTCATAAACAAAACAGTTTTTACAGTATATATATATTTTTTTTCTTGGTCAGTAGTGTTATTTTGCTTCCTTGTATGCACTGTGCTTTTATTTTTGGAATCAGTGACAAAACGTTGAAATATTGTCAATTCGTCAATCTGTGAACAGATACCTTTAAGCCCCTGATTGCAGTACACAACACACACATTTTTATGGCCCCAGAACCGATTGACTTTCCAGAAAATTATGATCCCTGGTTGTACATGATGATTTCTGCGAGACAATATTAAACAATCATTTGTATACTGTTCAATGTGAATCTGTTAATTTAGTAATAATGTTTGCTAATTGAAATAGTTAACTGCATCGTTATAATTATGCAGCAGTAAACTGGTACACAAACATAGATATTACTAATAAAACGAATATACATAAAGAAGACATCAAAGCACTGAAAGCACCATCATTTTTCCATCAGAATCTCTGTCGGGCAGTCAGTCACAGGAAACAATGTTGGCAATCTGCCAGACGGAAGTCGCTCAGGCGGATGAAGAATCGGAGGTCAGTGGTCATATTTACATTCATGTGGTTGTATATAGATTTACTTCTCATTTTGCATACAGGTCTTGTTATGCCCCCGGCATCTTGATGCATATAGTGATTGTCCTGTCCGGTCTGTGACAAGGTTTAGTAGATTTTACCGTTTTTGTCTAGCACCAACACCGCTTAATACAAAACTTTAATACTTACACAGTTGTGGCTTATTTCCATTCCCTGTTCACCCAACCTCACTTTGACCTTGACCTAATTTGCACTTAGAATAATTCAAATGGCTGTTTCTTGGTTAACTAGATTTAAACGTTTCGTCTAGCACCAACTTCGCTTACTTCAAAACTTGGATATTTACACAGTTGTTACTAATGACCGTTCCCAATCCACCCAACCTCTCTTTGACCGTGACCTAATTTGGACTTACTGGAATAATTCAAATGGGCTATGTCTTTGTTAAGATTTTACCGTTTCCTCTAGCACCAGCTTCGCTTACTACAACACTTGGATACTTACACAGTCGTTGCTTATGACCATTCCCAATCCACCCATATCACCCAGCCATACTTTGACCATGACCTAATTTGGATTAATTCGAAGGGGCTGACCAGCACTAACCGAGGGGCATGTGTGTTTATCAAACCTTATAGAGTAAGAGTTAAATATAGTCATCAGCCGCAAGCAGAGTGGTTTTAAAATTAGGCATTTTCCCCCCAAAAGCTGACACATTTTTGTTCCCATTTACCAACTTTAATATGGAAAATTTTCCCCACACCAACGGTCTGGGACCTATGCCCTGATTAAAAGTCAATATCAATCTGCCATGATGTATTAAAAGAATATATTACTGATTTGATTTAAGAAATGAGGCTTGTCAAGGAAAAACCAGGATTCATGCAGTCAGCACAGGCTGATGCGGGACAACACTTTCTGCCTACAGTGGATTTATGATTAGAAGAGACTACCTTGAAACAGAAAATACCATAAAAGCGGAAAGTGCCGTCCTGGATTAGCCTGTGCGGACAGCATTAAGCCCGGGTTTCCCATGGCACGCCCCAAATCTTTTAAAAGATGTGAACATGTTTTGTAGATATCAAACTTTGTGGATCACCGTGAGTCTTTGAACACAGTAAATTGACAGAAACATTGTACTTTTAAACATTTAAATATTTCTGTTTCGTAGGTTGTTTTAAAAACATACAGAAAGATTAAACTACCGGTAATAGTTGTGTTGTGATATTTGAATTAGTAAGACAAAAATAGTTGGACTATTCTTCTTAGATGCACAATCTCAAATACCTGAACTTTTTGACAATTCTTATATAAAAATAATGTTTTTATGTTTTCAGAATATTGCGGATGCGTTTTCGCGAGGAGAAATAGCTATCGAGATATTCATTAGTGAATATGTGGAAAAGCGAACAATCGCAAACATTAAACGAGCAAAACTTGAAAAATTAACAGACTTACTTCGACAAAATGGTGGCCCCTCCACAAGTAGTGGCGTTCCATATCCAATGAATAACTATGTACAAAAGCAAACAGTCGAACCCTCGGGATTCAGTCAGGCGGGGTACGGGCAAACTCCCTACCCTACGGTTTACAGTGGCATGCCTATGCCACCAAACTTCAGATGAGATTGTACACGTTTTTGTTTGTGATTTTAGCTCTTATATTTGTACCATAATTGTACATTATTGAACAATTTTGTTTGGACGTGGTTTTAGTCTTGTTGATCAGTAACAACTATTGAACTTAAAATTTAAATCTGTTTATTTGTTTAAACAGTTAATTTTGTGGAGTGGTAATTACACATGTAAATTATGCAAAAAATTGAGTTCATGTTCGTCAAGCTTTCAATTAAAACAATAACTTTTTTTATTAATTCTGGAAAGTTTTTTATTTATTTTCACAAAATGTCAAATGCATCAAAACACTTATTATGCCCCCCTTCGAAGAAATGGGGGTATCTTGCTTTGGACCTGTCGGTCGGTCAGTGGGTCGGTCGGTCAGTCGGATGGTCGGTCTGTCTGTAGACCATTTTGTTTCCGCACGATATCTGGAGAACGCTTTGACCTACGATCATGAAAGTTGGTATGCTGGTTACTTGGGAGGAAAGGAAGACGCCTATACATTTTGAGGTCAACAGGTCAAAGGTCAAGGTCACAGTTGCTAAAAATATAAAAACTGTTTCCGCTCAATAACTTGAGAATGCATAGAGATATTTTAATGAAACTTTATACATAGATACCTTATATCGAGACCATGCTTGGAATTGCATATGGGGTGGGCGGGTTCATGGTCACCGTTACTAAAAATAGCAAAACGGTTTTCGCTGAATAACTTGAGAACGCATAGAGATATTTTAATGAAACTTCATACAAAGATACCTTATATTGAGACCTCGCTTGGGATTGCATATGGGGTGGGTTGGGTCAAGGTCACCGTTACTAAAAATAGAAAAACGGTCTCTGATCAATAACTTGAGAACGCATAGAGATATTTTAATGAAACTTCATACATAGATACCATTATATTGAGACCTCGCTTGGGATTGCATATAGGGTGGGTGGGGTCAAGGTCACTGTTACTAAAAATTGACAAATGGTTTCCACTCAATAACTTGAGAACTTATGGAGAAATTTTAATGAAACTTAATACATATATACCTTATATCGAGACCTCGCTTGGGATTGCATATGGGTTGGGTGGGTCAAGGTAACCATTACTAAAAATAGAAAAACGGTTTCCGCTCAATAACTTTAGAATCCATAAAGATATTTAATGAAACTTCTTACATATATACCTTATATCGAGACCTCGCTTGGGATTGCATATGGGTTGGGTGGGTCAAGGTCACCATAACTAAAAATAGAAAAACGGTTTCTGCTCAATAACTTGAGAACGCATCGAGATATTTTAATGAAACTTCATACATATATACCTTATATCGAAGCCTTGCTTGAGATTGCATATGGGATGGGTGTGGTCAAGGTCAATGTGACAGGTACTAAAAATAGAAAATGGTTTCCGCTTAATAACTTGAGAACGCATAAAGATATTTTAATGAAACTTCATACATAGATATCTTATATTAAGACCTCTCTTGGGATTGCATATGTGGTGGGTGGGGTCAAGGTCAAGGTCATCATTACTAAAAATAGAAAAACGCTTTTCGCTCCATATCTTGACAAGCATTGAGATATTTTAATGAAACTTCATACATAGATACCTTATCTCGAGACCTCGCTTGGGATTGCATATGGGTTGGGTGGGGTCAAGGTCACCATTGCTAAAAATAGAAAAACGGTTTCCGCTCAATAACTTGAGAACACATCAAGATATTTTAATGAAACTTCATACATAGATACCTTATATTGAGACCTCTCTTGGGATTTCATATGTGGTGGGTGGGGTCAAGGTCACCATTACTATAAATAGAAAAACGGTTTCCGCTCAATAACTTTAGAATGCATAGAGATATTTTAATGAAACTTCATTTCATAGATACTATATATCGAGACCTCGCTTGGGATTGCATATTAAAAAAATTTCTTAACAATTGCACATATTCACAACTTGGCTGCAAGTCGGTTGGGGGGGGGGGGCCTACATGTTTTACAAACATCTCTTGTTAATGGGTACAACCAAAATTTTTAGCAAAGGAATTTGTCATTTATTATACCCCCACAAATGAAGTTTAAGGGGGGTATATAGGAGTGAGCTTGTTGGTCCGACTGTCTGTCGGTTTTTCGTTTGTGGATGATAACTCAAGAAAGGCTTGACGTATTCAAATAATTTTTGGTACACATGTGTAACATCATAGAATACATAGTTATGGCCCCTTTTCGACTTAAAATTCCCTAAAAACATGGTTTCCAGATGATAACTTAAGAAAGGTTTGACATATTCAAATAATTTTTGGTACACCTGTGGAACATCATAGAATACAGTTCACGTTCGATGTTGGTTACAAACCATTAAATTTTGGCAGAGTTATGGCCCCTTTTCGACTTAAAATTCCTTAAAAACATGATTTCTGGACAATAACTCAAGAATGGCTTGACATATTCAAATAATTCTTGGTATACATGTGTAGCATCATAAAATACAGGTCAAGTTCGACTTTGGTTACAAACCACTAAATTTTGACAGAGCTATTGCCCTGTATTTGAATTAAATTCCTTAAAAGCATAGTTTCCTGACGATAACTCAACAATGGCTTGACATATTAAAATAATTATTGGTACACATGACATTGTGTAGCATCATAAAATACAGATCAAGTTCAACTTTGGTTACAAACCACTAAATGTTGACAGAGTTATGGCTTCTATTGAAATTAAATTTTTCTAAATACACTGTTGACCATTCACAAATTAAAGCATTCTCTCTCTGTCCATTTCTTTTGAATGGATGCCATAGTTTTGTGACAAGGCCATATTGTGTGGGTATTTCCGTCACTCATGTGACAATTCTAGTTGAACATGTTTTTTGCACATTAGACAATTTCATAGAAGTAAATTGTCGTGCTTTGTCCATTGTTTTGCACAAATTTTTTATTTTTTTTAAACATTTAGCATGTATGCTATCAGTGTTTTTTTTTCACCTTTGGGGGAAAGGTGGCAGGGCCCTTCATATGGGGAATTTTACAGCAAAAGGGAAAATTTTGTTCGAAAAGCATTATTACATTTACATTATTACATTTTTATATTCTACTTTGTTATAAAACATAAATGAATTGTTTTGCTTCAAATGAAAACTTGCATTATCCACAAACTTGATTTGAATAAAAGTTACTGGGATTGTTCACGAAAATTCCATCTTAGTCAATTTTTGTCAGATTTTGGTGAAGTTTTGTTTCTAAATAAAGCTTACATTCTGAGGGAACTTTTAAGGTAAATAGAGAGGAAAAATATAAATATAAATTGGGCAGAATTTCGGCCTCTAATTGGCCATAAAAAAGCACTGCCTATCAACATCTTATTACAGATTATCAAAAACCAAGAAATTGTGTGAAGTTTGTATTTTAATGCACTAAAAGTAATAAATGCAGTGTATTATGTTTGCATTGTTTATTTGTATAACTGTATGCTTTTGTACAAGTATTACTTCACTGAAACAACAGTTAGGGCTCCAATTAAACGAGTGAAATATGTGCTAGAACTAAAAAGAGTAAAAATACAGGATATACTTACAGTTAATTATGCTAATAGAATTAACGAGTCTCAGGACAATTTGTTCAAGTTATAAATAAAGTTATACGTTATAAACCAAAGAAAAAAGATTACATTCATCAATCAGTTTGTCTGGACTGTAACTCCATCATTCATCAGACAATTTTAAAGTAACTTGACCATGTGGTAATGGTGTGTCGCGCGCAAGACTTATGTCCCTAGCTCAAAGGTCAAGGTCACACTTAGAGGTCAAAGATGGGCATAATACAGCTTGTCTAGACTGTAACTTCATCATTCATCAGGCAATTTTAAAATAACTTGCCACAAATGTTCACCATGTGGAGACAGCGTTTCGTGCATAAGACCTGTGTCCCTAGCTCAAAGGTGAAGGTCACACTTAGAGGTCATTTAAGAAGATCTGCTTGTTAGAAAATGTGATTTTGAAATAATAACAATACAAGTTGCTTTTATGATAACGGGCTCAACATGTTGCCAACAGGCATCTAGTTCTTCCAATATTGACAAAAATTCCACAATTTGTGTGTGACCAGTAGACTTCAGCAGAAGCCCAAAATGTGTAAGGTTAGGTCACATAAAACTTAAAAACGTAAACACAAAAACTGATTTTAAAACTATTCAAATACCACTTACTCGTATTGTATGGATATGTATTGAACTTTTTAGCTCATGATGCTTTATTTTATTTCAGGTTGCTTTGGTACCCTGGCGGTAGTCATTTCGCTATCTATACGTTTTCTCTACTCACCTTATTCATGTGTAGTTAGATGCGGATGATTTAGAACGTATTAATGTGTTTAAATGTAAGATATATACATTCATTAATAATGTTTGTAAATAAATATGATAAGTGTTTGATGAAAATTCACCAAGTTCAAGTTTATTGATTAAATATAATGAATTTATAAATTATTTTATTAAATGTGTAATTTATGTGTTTGTTATTTCTTATTTAGACTTTAGTTTCACATTTAACAACTTGTTATGCCTTTACGAATACAGAACACTGTTCTGAGAACAGATTTAAACTGATGAAAAAATACTTGTATGTTAATAGCAGATATGCTGGATACCAATAACGCTTAGGGCTGTTCCAGGAAAAAGTTGATGAGGGGGTGGAACGTCGATGTATTAAAATTTAGTGGGTGGGGGGTGATAGAGGGGATAAAACCGATTATCAATGACTTGAAAAAAAAAAGTGTTTTAGTACCCCATTTTTGGACTGGCGTTTCGCTCTCCCATCACCTTCGTTCTAAATAAAGAATGCTGTGCCGGTAATTCGACTTAAATGAACAGTGTTCTTACTACAGATTAGTTTCAAAAATATTCTTTGTCTTAATTCTTAAATTAAGAATGACTTGGTGAATATGGGACCGGAAATAGACCCGTTAAAAGTGCATAACTTTTGTAATGCACAAGATATGAGGCGCGTCGTGGGAAAACAGTCCGCACAGGCTAATCCAGGACGGCACTTTCCGCTTTTATGGTATTTTTGTTTCAAGGAAGACTTCTAAACATAAATCCACTGTAGGCAGAAAGTGCCGTCCCGGATTAGCCTATGCTGACTGCACAGGCTAATCCGGGACGACACTTGACGCACATGCATTAAGACCGGTTTTCTCACGACGCGCGTCATATTGACCTGTGTAACTCTGGGTGTGTTATGTTGTTTTTTCTATCATTGATTCTGTTTATAATCAACTATTTAAATAAACACTTCTACAGTTGTTATTTAAAACTATTTTACAAAAATTTCCAAATTTGCCAAGTTGTGTAACCAACGCTGACCAAAAATATGAATGCGACTGAATAACCGTAAGCCTGTAACTGGTTAACTGTTTGAAATAAGGTCAGCCAGTTAGATTTTTCTGAAGTTTATGTGCAAACATATGAAATTAAGTTAACCTGAGATATACTCAAGTTTGAAGTTAATTTAAAATAGTCTGAAATAAGGTTAGCCAGTACCGACTGAAGTTGGTTTGAAAGTCTGAAATAAGGTAAGCCTGTCAAGATTGTCTAGTTTGTTTGAACAAGTCTGTCAAGATTGTCTGCATTTGAAAGTCTGAAATAAGTTTAGCCTGTTGAGATTTTCTTAAGCTTATTCAAAAAAGCCTGAAATAAGGTTAGCCTGTTAAGATTTTCTAAAGTTTATTGGAAAAAGCCTGAAATAAGGTTAGCCTGTTGAGATTTTCTTAAGTTTATTTGAAAAAGTCTGAAATAAGGTTAGCCAGCTAAGATGTTCTTAAGTTTGTTTAAAAGTCTGAAATAAGGTTAGCCTGTTAAGAGTTTGTGAAGTTTAAGTCTGAATTTTGTTATCAATGTTTTACCATACAGGGTCACACAGATGCCCCTTGTATACAGGCAAGTGAATGCAGACAACTGAATAAGACCAAGACTTTCAATTATGAAGTATTTTTATTGCACAAACAGTTTAAAAGAATCACAAATCCTCTCATTGCAACAAAGTTTTGAGACTGTTTACAGCTTACCAAAACACTGTTATATTCAGATATATATCGTCTTGTATTTTCACATTCTAGTACATCATATAAAGCACATGTACCAAATACTCGGCACACTTTGCAGTTTTAAAATAAATAAGCCCGAATTGTTATATTAATACATTTTATCACATGCTATACATTGTTTTTCATGTAATACAACCATTACGAATATTCTTATCTTACACATGTGTAAGATAACATTTTGAGCGTTTTCATTGGCTACATATTTTTTGACTGACCAATCGCATGACGTTATTTTGGTGAACATGGTCGTCAACATGAAATGACGTCAATGCAGTTAACAACTTTTAGTATTTATCGACGTGCTTTGGTAAACTTAGAAGCATTTTTTTTTTCGTTTAAAAGCATGTGATAAAAAAGATCTAACACTCTTTGTCATTTCATATCATGTTTTATTAAACTCGTCCAGGAAATTCGTTAGTAAGCTCGCCAAAGGCTCGCTTACTAACAAAATTTCTGAACTCGTTTAATAAAAAATGCTATGAAATGGCAATTGTGTCAGATCCTATATATAACACGAGAGCAAGAAAATATGCTATGAAATGACAACTCGTGTCAGATCCTATATATAAATTGTGTCAGATCCTATATATAACTTGAGAGCGTCAGATCCTATATATAACTTGAGAGCAAGAAAACATTACAACAGGGAGGCCACTGACTTTGGAAAACAGGGAAAAAGTGTGACAAAAATTCCCAGCAGGGAAAAATCGGGAAATTTTAAAATCTGGCAACAATCAGGGAAAATTCAGGGAATTTGACCATAAGTGTTAGAACAAATCCAAAATCAAGTAGTGAAATCTAGATTTTAATAAATATTTCAACAATAAACCAATACAATTATCATACTTGTTTAGAATAAGAAGTTAACAATAGTAAAATGGCTAAAAATGGAAAATATTGTTCATATTTTTATGTATGCTTTCACCACTTTGCACTAATTTTACCAGTAATTTGAGAATACGTCATGGAAAATCAAATTCCAGTCAGGGAAAAATCAGGAAAACGTCAGGGAATTTTATTTCAGAATTTCAGTGGCTACCCTGTACAATCCTGCCAATATAAAACTAAGAATCTGAGTTCAAAATTTATCAGTGTCGGACTTATGAGCTTGTGCTAATTTCCACCCATCTTAGGTGTAAAAAAAGTGTTTGTTTCAGGTTACGTGCCCAAACAAATTAGGGTAGATAGGTCGGGAATTTTTTTTTTTTTTTTTTTTTGGTAAATGGTCAACTTGAAGATTCTAAAACTGAATAAATATTCAAAACGTATCAGTAATATCCTTAAATATTGTTTATAAATGGATACTATCAAAACAAATCACTTATTTATCCAAAAACACATTTAATTATTGAAAAAGGTAAATAAACCAAAAATCCATCTGACAAACCCAATAAAATGATCTAGGGTCGGGGCATTTTTTTAGGGTAGGTTGGGTAACCTGAAACAAACATATTTTTTTACGCCTTATAAAATGAGTACCAGTTGATATGGCCAGAATATATTGTTTAGATAATATATTGTTGGAGAAACCTTCACAACAAGCTTTAATACTTATAACAATACATGTATGTGACTAAAAATATGCAAATCAAAAGATCAGACAATTTTTACAGGGACCTGTTCACAGATTGGCAATTTAACAATTTTCCAAAATGTTGTCATAGATTCGAAAGAGAAATTACACATTATATAGAAACAAGCGAAATAACACTTATGACTGAGACATATATTGTAAATATTGTTGCATATATGGATAATCATCAATCGAAATGGATAAAATTCTAAAGCGTTTGTAACGCTTTTCATCGGTATTTTGAAAAACACGCCTATCACTTTTATCCTTGGATTGTCACAGCTGCTTTCTTCAGATTTTGCACCATATAGGAGATTTTGAAGATTACTAACCCTTGCCCGAGATCTGGAGAGAAACTATTTAATTTGTTCTCGTCGTTGAATGTAGACTTCAATATAGTCACTTTGCTTCTGACCATTTGAAGAAGTATCGTGTTTTAGCCCATTTCGCAACCCTTTTGGTTTTTTGCGCACTTGACCCACAGTTTATGAGATTTCGTTGCGCCACTACTCGCAATAGAATCCTTACTGCTGTGCTGCGTACTATTGTTTGACGCATTTTCATTTGCCATTGTGTTTATAATTTCTACCATATCGTCCAAATCCTGATTTAAGTCTATACACAAAATACACCACCAAATGTACACGTTCGAATGGCTGAGTGGTAAGCGCAAACTAAGTTTGATCTCAAAGGTCCCTGGTTCAAAACCCGATTACTGCAAATGTTTTAATTAAACTTTTTTGTTTATATTTGTCTTATTATTCCAAATGCTGCAAACCTTGCAGTAAAGACATTTAATGACATTTTAAAAAAAATACGAAAAACTCTGTGAACAAGTCCCCTTAAAGATTGCAGTCAGTGGGGAGTTCCTTAACAAATGAATGTTGTATAACAATGGTATAGGTAAGGAGATTTTCATGAACGTATGACTTGCATGGGGTTATTCAGAGATTGCAATAAATTTACATTTATCGTTGGACCAAAATAGTGTAAGTTATATGTCAAACAACCATAACTGTCTCCTTGCATACACTTGTACACTGTGAAACAATATTTGAGGCGTGTCGTGGGCACAGGCTAATCTGGGACGACACTTTCCGCCAACAGAGGATTTATGTTTAGAAGAGACTTTCTTGAAACAGAAAATACTACAAAAGCGGAAAGTGCCGTCCTAGATTAGCCTGTCCGGACTGCACAGGCTAATTAGGACGACACTATGCACATGCATTTAGCCCGGTTTTCCGACGACACGCTTTATTTGTAACTGGTATTCTGAACTGATTTGGTTTCACCACATTTTATATCTGCTGCCCTTCCAAACAACAATAAATAAAATATGACCAGTTTACGACCATATCGATCACCACTGTTGTAACCAATACATACAAAAAAATATTCATCCTCTAAACTTTTAACAATGCACAACATATTTAAATATCACATTTTGTACACAATCTTTCATGGCATTTGTCCCATCTACCAATATGTGTCATATTTTGTCCATTCCCTAACACCAGGGCTGTAGGATTTCCTGTTAAGTGGCCTGCATTCGTGACCTTGACCTCTCAATCCTCGTGACCTTGCTCACCTGCCACCTGAAAAATCATTCTTAATAATTCAGGACATGTTTTCTTCCATATCTGTATGCATGTGTTCATGACCTTCATTTCTACTGTAAATACTGCTACATCAATCCACATTACAAACATAATGACGCCATGCAATTTCATTACCAAGCAGCTAATATTTTCATTTTAAATTTGTAAGAAGGTTGAAAATACTATTGGAGATCTATAAGCATTCTGACATCATAACCCTATTAGAAATAATTCAAGAAATAAATATTTACAGTGTGGACATTTCACCAAGGAGACATCATCGATGAACAGTAATACATTGTTGAACACATTAAACTCTTCTTTAACTAACCAAGTGCTTAAATACATAAATGAGGGTTCACCAAACCCTCTGTGTAGCCCTCTACAAGGAAATTGTAAACAAATTGGGTATTTTTAGAGGCTTTTTCATAACAATAGGGGGTATACTTGCTAAAATTGGGGGTATAATAACCCCAAATATAGGGTTTTGGGAACACCAATTCATCGTGTGACTGACCACTAGGCTTACCCAAGGTTGGCACTAGGTAGAAATATGGATTAGTAGCCACAAATCCTGATTATGCAAAAATACCTATTATTTAGATACCCTTTCCTCAGAAAGTGTGGTAATATTTTTTCATTTTCAAATAATTTTATAATTTTAGTAGCCAATGAGAAAGTGAAGTAGCTAATGGCTATAGCCAATGAGAAAGTGAAGTAGCTAATGGCTATAGCCAATGAGAAGTGAAGTAGCTAATGGCTATAGCCAATGAGAAAGTGAAGTAGCTAATGGCTACAGCCAATGAGAAAGTGAAGTAGCTAATGGCTACAGCCAATGATAAAGTGAAGTAGCTAATGGCTACAGCCAATGAGAAAGTGAAGTAGCTAATGGCTATAGCCAATGAGAAAGTGAAGTAGCTAATGGCTATTATTGCCACTTGTAGTGCGACCATAGCTGACCTGTCCCTCTCCCCAGTTGAACCCCCCTGGCCGCTCCTCAGGGAGGGGATTGTAGTTGGGGTCCTCCTCACGGTCAAATATCTTCTTCCTGTTACACAAACACACCCAGCATGTAATATGCAGTGTTGTTGAAGCTTGCTTGTTCTTTGAACTATTGTCATATAAGCAGATTTACACTGCATAGGAGGATTAAATTGCACTAAATATTGGTACAACATACGTAGTTACATACTGGTATATACAATATTTAAATTAACTTGTTTACTTGAACTACATATTAATGTAGAGCTGGGTCAAACTTAAATGATTTCTGGAATTTTGTTTGTTTGTTTGGATTTTTCGCTGTATTCAACATTGTTTCAGTCATATCACAGCAGTCAGTAAACCTACTCACACTTTTCCCAGGCAACCTAAGCCGATTTAAGCAGTTTACCAGTTCCAAGTGCACATACTTATGCCAGTAACTGACGACTGCCCTACTTGAATCAGAGGTAGGGGGAGAATGGCCATTGAAATTATTTCGTGACCAATCCCCACACAAGTCATGTGGCCGGGCTGGGGCTCGAACCCATGAACCCCGGATCGCCAGTCCAGTGCTCTACCAACTGAGCTAGCTGGGCCCGGCAAAATAATTAAACAATTTTGCGAACAAATAGTACCAGTAATTTATCAGCAGTATTTAATCACATGAAATGAACGGTATCTGTTTTTACTAATATATGATTATATAACCATGTCTCGGTAAATGTTTTACTAAACAATCAAAAAATATTCAAGTACACACACAATTAAATTGCTTACAAAAATCCAGGAGTTCGAAGAATTCTAAAACCTCCGGGTTGCTGTGGGAACACGTCCTCTAAGAAGTAGTATATATGACCTATAGCGATACCTGTAAAACAACGATGCTAGATTATGACCTCTAGTATCCGAGTAATGTATTTTGAATACTAGCTGTAAACAAAATTGTTTTAACATGCAATCAGTGTGGGTTTTTTTCAGTCCTTTGGGGCCGGGGCCCTTTGGGAAGGGGGCCGGGGCCCTTTGGGAATGGGGCCGGGGCCCTTTGGATTGTTAAAATTAGCGCCGTAATACCATATTTTGTGAAAACAACATATCAACCTATTATGTATGAAATTATTCTATCAAGGTTAAATTACACAATTTTAGTTGTATTTGAACATATTATATGTTTTTTTTATATAAACATCTTAATCAGCCAAGAAGAAAACCTGTGCATGGAATAAAATAAAGCAGACAAAAAGTCAAACGAAAACTTGCTAGCAATTGTGAATTTTCAATTAATATTTGTGAAAAAAATGATACTTTTTTGCTTTGCGAATGGGGCTCTATTTCAGCCCCAAATTGGCTTAAAAAAGTCACTGGCCATGAATACAATTCTTAACCTTCATGTTTGGTTGTCTTTAGATTTTCATAATATGATTATATCCTCATATAATCTGTTAGACAATAAAACTACACAACAGAAACTTGGAATGGGTACTATTAATCATTATATTATGGTTAAGAGGGGCTTATCAAATTGTACTACTGTCGGAAATACTTATTAAAGCGCTATTTCGCATAGCACAGATACTGATTATCAGTTTTGCACAGCGGTTGTAATCTGTACCAAAACTAACTGTTACTCACCCATAAAATCCACTACTACAGAATTTCCTAGTAAAAGTGAGAAAGCCAGCAACACCCATGGTAGATATGGAGCCTAAAATTAAAACAAAACTCAAAACTAAACCAACAGAATACAGCGTATACGTAATATATACTATTGTATATATTCAAATCCATATCCAGAGACAAACATTTCCAATGATAATAATAATGGCTTGAAGGATTTAAACAGGCAAAGATCTAGGATCACAAAGGTACTGGGTGCTGCTAAAAAGGAGCAGGGTGGAAATCGGGACCAGTCTGTTGACATTTTCTTATACTTTATTCAATCCAGGGTATCTATTAGTCTAATGCTTGTAGTTAAGGTTAGTCTAATGCTTGTAGTTAAGGTTAGTCTAATGCTTGTAGTTAAGGTTAGTCTAATGCTTGTAGTTAAGGTTAGTCTAATGCTTGTAGTTAAGGTTAGTCTAATGCTTGTAGTTAAGGTTAGTCTAATGCTTGTAGTTAAGGTTAGTCTAATGCTTGTAGTTAAGGTTAGCCTAATGCTTGTAGTTAAGGTTAGTCTAATGCTTGTAGTTAAGGTTAGCCTAATGCTTGTAGTTAAGGTTAGTCTAATGCTTGTAGTTAAGGTCTAATGCTTGTAGTTAAGGTTTTTAAGCATAGTCTATTCATCTGTCATTCAATATTTGTAAAAATATTTAAAATTTTAAAAGATATTCAACATTTCTGTGTTTACCAGCCCAGAGGGGCAGCAGGGGGGAACCAAAAAGGAACAGCATGCAGCACCCTGCTATTTTGCTCTAGATCTTTCCCTAATTTAAGAAAATGTCGAACACAGATGGGAAAGTAATGCATAACACATTTTTACAACTTATTACCAAATCAATGAACTGGGGCTGTATTCCAGAAGCATCTAAAGTGTATCTTAAAATGAGGCGCGTCGTGGGAAAACTGGACCTAATGCATGTGCCTAAAGCGTCGTCCCGGATTAGCCTGTGCAGTCCGATGCTTAAATCTGTCAAGTTAAGACATTTAATGGCATGCTTGAAAATGCAAAAATCTGTGAACGAGTCCCTGTAAGAATAAGATATTACTTAAGATGTTTATGGAAAGCGGGCCCAGGATACAAAACAAGTTACGTGGCATCATACAAGGGTTATAATTTGAAGACCTATCAGTTAACATGATACATCTACATACAAAGCAACACAATCCTGAGTACAATGGATTCTACATAATTCTGATAAAATTGCTAAATTAAAACAAACTACACGTTTTGAAATAATACACAATGTACGACAAAAATAACACGAAAGATGAAGTTTAAATTTACTTCTTTATTAACAGTGTGCTCCATACTCAACATGCACAAGCGGATTTTTTACCTGGAAATTCATTAGACCAAAGAAATTCATTCTGACGAATGGATTACGTCGACTCCAAACATACACCAACATGATTGTGAAAGCACTTCCAAGAAATACGAGATTCACAAACAGAGCAGTGATCTGAACAGATGTCAAGGAATACAGTTTATTATATACCTATAGATTATCTGACTATAATACTGGTATATTTTCTGTATTAAATACAACGGGTCAGACAGAATTTCCGTATTTAACACTGAGAGATAATTTTCTGTATCAAACAGCTGGAAAAAACAGACTACTTTCACATTTGTTGAGTATCATATATTTCCGGGCTCGTTGAATACAGCGTTAAACAATCAACTTGAGCGATACAAGCCAGCGTAACACCACAGTCATGGGCTCGTTGAATACAGCGTTAAACAATCAACTTGAGCGATACAAGCCAGCGTAACACCACAGTCATGTAATATTCACTATGTACAATGAACACAGAAAAATAAATTTACTAATATATGTCTTTCGTCATTTGTTACTAGTATAATATTTATGATCTGCAAAACTGCTTATATTTAATTTCATGGATGTTAGCAGTCTTCCTTTTTTACCTCAAATATTTATTTCGAGTAGCAACAATATGTAAATGGAATCATTACGAAAAAATATATACGACGACCAAACAAACGATTGGGGAATTCAATGAAAACTTCCCTACCCTATATGCATGTTTATAAATGTCAGGTATGTGTGTAATGATAATTTTAACATGATATCCACTAATTTTTCTATAGAAAAAGAACAAAATTATGATTTTAAAACTACCCAATAAACAACGCAAAAAGTAGTCCCAAATCTGAGCTGAGCGTAGTAAAATGTAGTTCTCATTACAATTGCAAAAATATTTGTCAAATCATGTTGGAATTTAAATTATTTTCACATTATCGTTGTTTATTGGCCAAGGCCCTAGTGGTTTAATTACTACGCATCAGAACTCGAAATCCAGTTTATTGGCCGATAAACAATGATAAATTGAAAATTATTTCTTAAATCATGTACATTTCATTAACATCAATTTTACCGCTACTACTAATTTGTCCACGCCTGGAATGTTTCCTTGAGGACAACTGTTTATATAAATAAATATCACTGTCGATATTATGCCCCTTTAAGATAAATAACAGCAATATCCATAAACTTGTTGAAAGGATACAGTCATCAACGTGCCTCCAAACAGGAACATAAAGAGGAAGTCAGCAGTCTTGCCTCGGAACGACCCTTCCTCCAGCATCCGACAGTACCGATATGTGAAGATTAAGTTGAATAAGAAGTTGAACCCAATTGGTCCAAAGTATAGAAAGTTAGTGATTAACCGCCAAAACTGAAAAACAGAAAAGAAAAATTGTGGTGCGTCATGGGAAAACCGGACTTAATGCATTTGCGTTAAGTGTCATTCCGGATTAGCCTGTGCAGTCTGCACAGGCTAATCCGGGACGACACTTTCCGCCTAAAGTGGATTTATGGTTAGAAGACACTTCATTGAAACAGAAAACACCATAAAAGCGGAAAGTGCCATCCCGGATTAGCCGGTGCGGACTGCACAGGCTAATCCAGGACGACACTTTACACACATGCATTAAGACCGGTTTTCCCACGACACGCCTCAATTTTAGATGATTCAAGCATCCTCAGATGCAAATGCTGGCTAAGAGAAGTTTAAGTAAATGTTGCAACTCGTGATATATTTTAGCAGTGAATGATGAGCGAGTGAATTTAGATAACAATGAAAATAATTTATATCAGTTTGAAACCCTTTCAGTTTGTTTTTATCAAATCTACGTATGATGATGTCGAAACACACAATTAATATTGAAAACCATGAACATAAATTAATAAATATGGTGAGTTAATAAAGTAATTTTATTTTTAGTCAGAAAATTTAAAAACATTCTGAGCAGCATGCAGTTTTTAAAATTTGATTTCCTTATTATGAATTTTCTTAATACAACCGCCATCGGATTATCCATAAAATGCATATTACTTACCTGCCACTGCTTAAATATAAGACCTGGATGGAAGTAGATCTGGAATGCTGTGATAATATCCAGTTGCTGAAAAAAGGAAACCAGTATTCAGCAACTTAGAACAAGCACTTAGCATTGTCAGCTCAGACCAACAATCGCAGGCGTTAGGAAGTCACAATATGAACTTGGTCAATAAGTGGGGAGACATTGTACAGCTGTTTAGTGAGCTCAGTAGGGACAGCACTCTCCGGGTAAGAGAGGGGTCCTGGCTTTGAGTCTCGGACTGGCTGCACAATTTAAACACCGTGACATTTCATTGGACACTAAAAGAGGAGAGGTTGTACATGGCTTGGGTATATTATTTGGAACAGCACTTGCCCAATAGTAAGTGAGACATCCCAGTTTCGAGTTCCGGACTGGCTGCACAACTTTCTCACCATCTGACACAACCAGTTTCAAAAAAACTTCTTCATTCCTGAGCATATTACAGTAGAACCTGTCTAAACCAAACATCATCGGGACCGTGTCGATCGTTCGGTTTTCAGGTGTTCGGTTTACACAGATATTTGATAAAATGTCATTTTCCTTTAAAAATGTACATTCTATTTTATATGTTTATTCGAGCATATAATAAGACAAAACATTTAAATGTTAACATTTTTATTATTATTTGTTATTTGCACGTGAAATGTATATTTGTACATTAACCGACACTGAAATTATCAATCAAACAAGTTCAGGTATTCAATGTGCAACTTTTTTTTACATATGTTTAAAGAAATCACCAATTGTTGACTGCTTTGATTAAATTAAACATATTTAATTTAGCTCAATCGTTTAAATATATTTATTTTAGCTCGGTCACAACCGTATGTTTATAGAGATCAGAGATTGAAATATGGCCAAAATTTACTATAATATATATAAATGTGGAAGCAAGTCGAACTGGCCACAAGTTAAACCGGCCTTTAAAGTCAAAACGGCCACAAAAAAGTCAAACTGGCCTCACTCTGCGAGAAATACAGTTAAACCAGCCACAACAAGTCCAAACCGGCCACAAAAAGTTAAACTGACCACACAATTCAATAACAATGCAAATTAAGGTACATAGTAAGGGGTAATCAGAAAATATTTACAGGTAATTCTTTTTAAAACTATAAAAAAAGGACCTTCTGTATGTTGCAATCGTTTGTCATTAGTTTGCAGAAGTGATAATTTTTTAACCAATAGAATGATGTAATATTTAGATTTATTATGTTTGAACATAAAAAGCATGTGACACTTCATTTAATGCAAACAAGTAAAGGTAATTTATAACAAACCTTCGATTAACATTAATATTTGACTTGGACCACATACAAATAGCATTTACATAGTATGACCAAGACGTACAGGTTAATACAAAATACATGAATGGATACTTATTAGTTATAAATTGTAACAGTCTAACATGTATAGGTTTCACAACAATGTGTTTGACAATGAAACAACTTTAACTATTATTGTAATTTTTCATGTCTAATTTTTACAGCAAATAAACACATTTTGCAAGATTATTAACATGCTTTTATTGACATCATAATTAAACATAAGATTTGTTTTACACATTAGATTACCTTTTTTTTAATCAGAAAGCGCACTGTCTGGTGTACTGATACACACTGAGTGTTATCACAAGTGGACACTGACGCTGTGTTTTCACGGTCCAAAGGCAGAAGATGTGGAGCCACATGTACTAACAATCGATTAAGGTTATCAAATTTAATATGCAAACATGTGCAATTTTCTTATTAAAAATGATTCAAATACGTTTTTATATTGACATCATAATTAAACATAAGATTTGTTTTACACATTAGATTGCCATTTTTTTTATCAGAAAGCGCGATGTCTGGTGTACTGATACACACTGAGTGTTATCACAAGTGGACACTGACGCGGTGTTTTCACGGTCCAAAGGCAGTAGATGTGGAGCCACATGTACTAACAATCGATCAAGGTTATCAAATTTAATATGCAAACATGTGCAATTTTCTTATTAAAAATGATTCAAATACGTTTTTCTACTATCTCTGTATGTAGGGTTATTTCTAGAAAAAGATTTTTTTTTTAATTAGTTGTTATTTCACTGACTAATGCAGACAGATCTGTTGATTTATTAACACTGTTCTTAAAATTAAATAAAGTTTTAGTTTCACACCAATATGTTAAAGACGTTTTCACACTTTGAAAAGGTGTGGTATACAGCCTAAACTTATGAATTTTAACTAAACTTTATAAGTTAATTACTCGCTTACTGCATTGGAAATTATCTCTTGTTCAGAAAATGTCATTAAATAAACTATAATTATATCCCTTTACATATTTTCACTATAAAATCAAACAAAACACCATGGGCTCACATAGCAAAACAATAAATGTATATAATCCACACTATCAGCAAATTAGTATAGAGAAATAAAAATGAGGCCCGTTTGACTTCGTTCTAAATCACTCTGTGGCCAGTTTGACCTTTTTGTGGTTTGTTTAACCTGTGGCCCTTTTAACTTGTGAGCAGTTTGACTGTAATCTTATGAATGTATAATTATAACTAAAATTTTTACACTGTACATACATTTTAACATAAAACACCACCGACTAATCTGTTTTTCATAAGTTGACTACTGAAGTACACACAGACTAGCTGATTGCTAATTGCACCACTTCCACGTTTTCACCCAGGCGATTATGCCCTTTGTGTGTAATTGTGTCACCAATCATCGGGTTCACACCTCTGCTGTATCACGAAGTGACACCTGACTGTATTCAGGTTTTTTACTGTTGAGAATGAGATTAATTTTGTGATAATATCGTTTGCTATTCGGTTTGGATAGGGTTTGGTGTATCAACAGTTAGGCGTCCTTCACCAAATAAGAGACTGTCTCCTGAACGGGGGATGGTCTCCTATGCGGGCGACATTTGACAAATTTTGCATAATACATAGGGTCCCCAATTGGGAGACAGTCCCCCATAAACGAGACGAAAACGATTGATATAACAGTGACATTTTTAGACCAAACCTGCGCATTTTATGACGCACTGGCGCATTTTCTTTCGAAGTTCGTCTGCCGGGAAAAAGAAAAAAAACTAGAAATGTCCGCGTGTACAGGTGAGTTCATCGCGTAACTTTTCGCCTGCAACCGCTTGAAGTTGCTTATTCCAACTAATTTTCATACTGGTTGATATTTTAATAATATTACACCATGATGATCAATCCATTCGTGAGATGAAGCGGAATCTTTTAGTGTGATGCATGCTGTCAATCGGCGCCATTCTGTTGACGCAGGGTACTGTAGAAAACATTTATGGAACGAATTCTGTTCATCGGTATCGTCTCCCGATTGGGTGAATTAACGTTGTATTTTTGTGTAAGATAATTGATATTGAAAAAAAAACATATAGAACATAAATCATATAAACACATATAATGAACTAATATAAAGAATGATTTATATATAAAATCCTTGTATTTCAGAAAATCACGAATCGTCTGATCAGACATATTCAGTAGATCCATACATTGCTACAGTAGAGCATCAGTATGCTGTTGAGGTGTGTTTGTAAAAACAGTTACAGAACTGTAAAACAAAACTTAAAAAAAAAAATCCCATTAAACTTGTTTCCTCTCGTGGTGTAATAACCACATGTATATTTGATCGGGTCACATCAAATATAAATTATGTTATGAATATATTTAAACTGGTTTCCACACATTATTTTCTAAATATGGTATGAAAATTATAATTAATACTATAAAGTATATATGCAAATATGAGTAAATATAAATAGTACAAGGTTAAACTTGATATTTTTAAGACAATTCTCTAAACAAAAATGGCACTATCCCATACATTTATTTGTTTAAAAAAGGGTTCAAGTTCTGACATACATCCTGAGATGGACATTGGGGCAGAGGTCACAACAGGGAATAATAGTAGGCTTCCAGAGGCTGTTATCATAGAGGAACAGTCAGGGGTATTATTATATTTGATATTGAACTGCTTAAAAGTTTCTAATTGTCATCGCTGCATGGTGGCATACAGTAGAAATGAACTTAAACACTTTTGTGTATCCCCAAAACATTTAGGGAACAAACAATGGCCAAAAAGTGGAACAACAGTAAAATCAATCTTTAAGTTAAAACCAGTATTGCCAAACAATATTAATATATTTTTTAATCAATATATCAATTATGAACAGTAATGTTATTCGAGCATTAATTAACATCTAAAATGAAATGTAGATGAGACAAAAAAGTAGACATAGCCCCTAAATGTCATTTTCTTTACTTTCAAGTCTGCAAGTCTGACATCATCAAGGACCAATTCTTGAAAACTTCATTACAGACAAAACAGCAAGACAAAAATCTTCGTCAAAACGGTTGAAAACCTTTCAGAAATCGGTAACATATAAACCTAAACTTAGTCAGCATCGTATCCTGAAGTTTAGTCTTTATTTTATGTATTTGAATAAAAAAGAATTTGATAACAATAAATATAGGATTTATCATGTAATCAATCTTTGCCAATTTGTTATCATTTTAGTAACTACTTGAAAATATAAGAAAACATACATTGGTGCTTCAATCGATGTTGTAATATAAAAAAATTTATTAAAGTGTGTTCAGTTTAAATACACACCAAACTACAATGTCATTAAATTTTCCAAATATAAAAAATAAGATTTACATTATATAAATTGTTCCTTTGTTTAAATGTGTTTTTGCTGAATTTTGTTAAGGCGCAGCTCCTGCACTCAAAGTGTGCTGCTACAGTGTCGTACAAAATTATCACGGAGTCAGGCCGCATCATTATTGGGGCGCATCCACAAAGTGCTTCAAGGACTGTTGGGTTGCAGGTTGGTGGGGATTGCAGACCGCAAAGGAAGGTTCCTGTTGGATCACCACGGAAATCTCCAGCAACATTATTAAAAGCAAAAGCAATTAATAATTTGCCAGGGAAAAAAACTGTCACTCCAAGTGTTTCTAAAAAACAAATCAACAAATGTTCCATTTGCAAAATTATTTTCAAATCTAATGACGACAAAACTTTGAGAAAGAAACATGGTCTTCAGGCTGAATGGCTTGGTTGTGAAACAGATGGTTGTGGATTTTGGGGCCATGCTGTTTGTGCCAAGATACACATTCCTTCAAGGAAGTCTATACCTTCCCTGAAGTTTGATTGTAGCAAGCACCCTTGAAGGAATTGTGTATCTTGTTTAAACAGTGGATAAAAGGGGCATATTGACTAAATTCAATCTGAGATATGTGCTTATACGATGAATATTCTCTCTTTTCATGCATATATTTATCTAGTAACATGGACAAGTTGATGAAATTGATAAGAATAAATGAAAAAGACTAAAAAACTGCACTTTAATGAGAATTTTACAGCATTATGAGACATAGATTAAATACTTATTAACAGATATTTTTGACAATATGATCCCATATTAGCTGTCAATATGCCCCTTTTAATCAGTCATTGAGTCTTAAGGCATGTTTGTTTTTTTGTTCTTTTAAAAGGTGCCTTCTCAGTAATGACCTTATTTGTCATGCGAATGCAAATACTCGTTGTTTAAAAGCAATTATGTACATTAATGCATAATCATTATTGATTTTTTCAGTTAAAAAAGTGTACAGTGTATTATGTAACTGAGCACATGAAATTGATACCTGTATGATACATGTTACAATCATAAGTGTGCAATTTAATATGTGTTTTTTTAGTTGTTTTATATTATTAATTTAAGAAATTTATTTTTCACATTTATCATTGTGATTGAAGGATATGTTAAAACATGATGAAATCACATTTTGCTTCAAATGCATTTTATTTCATTTTAATTATTTACATATTCATAAATATATACACAATTTTAGTGACATATAAAGTGAAGAATATTGAATGAATTACTTCTCTTAAATACATTTTCATTTTACAGACTTCCTGTACACATTTATATTGACACCATCTAGTCTAGTTTGTCAAATGATTGTGTTAAAATGTTTGCAATAAATATGTATCACCCAATGTCATTATGTTATCATTACCAATGGTAATACACAATTTGCTCAATCTGAATTTATGGAATCCTCTACAAGCGTATAGTAAAACGCAATATAATCATGTTTTTTTTTTTTGTACAGTCTTAACGAAAACTTCCTCCATAAGTTTTTTTTCCCTATCAGAGAGGTTTTCCATTAGCTGAAAAATTTTCTTTTTAATTTCTAATTTACTTAAATTTTCTAACAGTTTAGAATTGTGTTGCTCCTCATCCGATACACAGATGTTAGGAAGCTTTGATTGTTCACCGGACAAGAAACACTGATGGTAATGAGGTCTTAAATCTTCTGACTCTGATGTTATATTTTCCAGATGTTCTGACAATTTTTTGTCTCCAGACACATTTGTATGTGGTTGTTGTTCCATCGGCTTTGACAAATACTTTCGCAACAAAGCTCTAACAGGAACAATTTCCTTGTAGTAGATGTGACATTCAACCTCCTTGCTTTTAGCAGATGGTTCAGAGTCTGAACTTAGTAGATTTTGTTTTATTTTGTTGAGCGAATCCAAATTCCTGAAAACTTTGGTCCATTCATTTTCACTGGGAACACCCACAGGTGAAACCCAAGATTTAGCCTCTCTGTTTATTTCCTCTAAACAGGCATCTCCACCCTGATAGTGGCCAACGTTACCAGTTCTGCTTAAAGTAAGAGACTTCCTTACTATTTCTTTCAATTCATCTGGCATCATCGTTTCTATATAGGAATTTATTGCCATTATTCTTTGATAACGAGGGTGATTCCTACAATAAAAAAGTAGAGTCATTCTTTGCATACCAGCTAGAAGAAGATCAGGGTTTCCACGTCTACAGCCTATTAGAAGATCAGGGTTTCCACGTCTACAGCCTTGTGTAAATGTCAGCATCATAGTATCCTTAGTGTGACTACTAACACATTGTAAGTAATTGTATTTTATTATGCATTTACGCTTAATAATGATACATGACCAAACTAAATGGAAATAATTAAATGATTATAGGACCCGTAAGCAGGTTTTACTTTCTTTAATACCTACCAAGGGTTCCATATACAAAGTATTATCTTGTAACACTTATTTTATAAAACCAATTAATTATATTTAAAACTGCATTTTTAAGGGTGCCTTTTAAAAATAATTAAATAGCAGAAAAAATACAAAATTTTAAACAAGTAGTTGATTTTAGCCTATTTTAACTAATACCTTAAGGCTGGCAACTGTGTTCTGAGAATTGGAATGCCTCTTGTTTTTATCTCTTCAAGTGACAAAAGTTAAATTCCTGCAAGAATAATGGAAAATCGTATGTGGCTCCAAAGAGTAAAAGATTTTAGAATAAGCAAGGGTTGGGACAGAGATGGCATGGTACCAATAATGTTTCTTTCCACGGTAAATGGGTAAGTGTATATCACAATTCACATCATTATGCGTTTTGTACACAAGGACTAATAACAGTGACTTTCATGAAATTTTTCTCATTGGCAATTACCAATACAACTTGAATATATAAACATGTTTACGTTTAACAAGGTTCTTGTAGTAAATATTATGATAGATGTCATAGATGTAACCAATTTCATTTTCAGATATCATCATTTTCGTTACAAGCCAGAGACTGACCATCGCCTAGTGTGCATGAAAGAGACAACAAATGTTTATGACCCAAGGTCAATCATTGTGTTTGACTCTACCAATGGACGAAATGTTGGCCGTGTTCCTCGAGGACTAAATATCTTAATACATGGATGGATATCCGACCGCAGTCTTGTACGGTCATCACTTTTCTGCACTGGCGAGTTTCAGCATGATGGCCCAGTTACTAGTTAGAGGGGGTGGACCAAAATTGATCTGTGTTTATTTGCTGGAATTTAATTCAGAAACGATAAACTTACCTGAGGTGTCCCGTCAACTTCATGACGAACTCCAAACTGACGAAATATATATGTAATGTACATGCAGTTTGGTTCTTCATTTGTTCTTAAACCAAATCAAAGAAAAATAAAACATGAAAACAACACCATGTGCACATTTCACTCCATTGGGGGACAATTCAACATGGTTTCTTTAATGTCTCCTGATTGAGGATATTTCTCAGTTGTAGGGTATTGTCTCCTATTTAGGGGGCATTATTTTCTTTTTGCAAATTGTCTTCTGATTGGGGGAATGTCAATCATTTGAAAGACAATCTCCCGATTGGGGAACTTATGTACAAAAAAAGGATTGAAATTTGTTTTTCTAACAATTTGTCCCTCGATAAACAGACAATTACCTGATAAGGTGACTGTCTCCTATTTGGTGAATGACGCCTAACGGTGTTATATATATATATAATAAGGAAACAAATCGGGACTGACGCAGCCATTCTGTTTTGACAGGGATTCGGTTTCACAGGGCTCGGTTTGGACAGGTTTCACTGCATATATATTAAGTATGATGACAGTGATGTTATGATGCTGACATGATTACTTCAGCTTTTATTTTACGGACATTGATATTCTAGACAGATTATAACAAACACAATATACCACGGCCAATGTTGTTAAGACACACGCCGTCGTGTAGGTCCTGGTCATAGGAGGCATTTGCATGTACTCTTGTTGAAAAGACTGAGCCATGGTTGGTGTTGTTTCTGTGAACACAATAATTCAAGATTTGTTTACGTTTCCGTAATTACCGGAAGGAAGTAGTAAATGCCACGTTTGACATTTGCATGTGCGATAGAAACAAGTCAAACCGGTCACATGAAAAAACGGTTTCAACGACACATCGAACGAATGTTGGACCAAACTTACCACTGACGCAAAAATGCGTCAATTTCACTGTAAGAAACTTATGGCAAATATTTTCGCTATACCCTGAGAGTAATTAAAGAGGAATAAATACAATAGTTATTCTAATTAATGTCTGCTGTTCTTCTTCTTACAGCACCATGTATTTCAAATATGTTTATTAATGATTCTGTTGTTTAGCCCCTTATTATTACATATAGTAAAGAAAGGGAAAAATAACAGTACATGCATAAACCTCTGGTTTGGAGGGGACTTCAACCCGGATGACATAGACAGGGAGAATAATTGCCCACAGCCGTATGCAAGCCACACAAAACAGTGCAAACAAATACTTGATATAGCCACCGATTTCTTTCTCCAACAGATACAATAGCGTCAGCTACTAGAACTACAGAGTTTACCAGCGACATCTTTGACTTATTCGTAACGAACAACCCAACACTAGTCAACAAGTCAGAGATCCTTCCTGGCATCGGAGATCATGACGCCATTTTATCGAATACCACCACTTAAAGACCAAGGAAAACTTCACTGCGACGCAACAGACAAAGCACACATTCTTAACCAACAGAATAAATAAGTTTTTACAAGAGAGGATACAAATACTATTCCAAAGATAGATGGTGACCCATACCCTACAATGCCAGAAATAAACAACGAAATTCCCGGAATTACACAACTTTTTAAACAGCTTAACCCGAACAAAGCAGCAGGCCCTGACATGATCCCAGCTAGAATACTGAACGAACTCGCGGAACCTCTAAGCCCATACCTAATTTACATTTTCAAAAAATGCCTACAATTCCAAGAAATCCCAGATGTGATGAAAACAGCAAATTTTTAAGAATCTTTAAGAAAGGAGACCGTTTCATCCCTGCAATTATCGACCTGTGTCACTAACCAGTATCTCCTGCAAGACCATGGAGCATATACTAGTCAGTAACATCATGAGGCACTATGATTAACAACATTTTGACAGATAGCCAACTTGAATTTGGGAGGGGGGAATCTGTGAGACGCAAACAGTCACATTGGTTGAAGAACTTATGTCATCGCTAGACAAGGGCGAGGAACACGACTTGACAGTGCTTGACTTCTCCAAAGCATTCGACCGACCGCCATACCAGCGCCTGCTAGAAAAGGTAGACCACTATGGCATTAGAGGCAACACTCTCGCCTGGATAAGTCCTATCTAATAGGTCACAGAAAGTCATTGTGGATGGAGCCTCCTCAGAAGAAGAGCCAGTGATCAGCGGTGCCCCCCAGGGTAGTTTACTAGACCCGATCCTGTTCCTCACCTTCATAATGATCTCCGCCAACATGTGTCATCCAAAACAAGACTGTTTGCAGACTACTGTTTTGTATACAGACAGACTGACCTCGTTAATGATTCCAAAATTCTTCAAAATGACCTGCACAAGCTAGCTGAATGGGAAAAGAAATGGGGAATGTCTTTCATATCGAAAAGTGCAGCATACTCAAGAGTTTCCATGAAAAGAAACCCCCACCAGTACCAATGTGTGCTTATGAGACACATCCTTGAGACGAATTCACTTACAAAGTACTTATGAATCCACATTACGTCTTTCCTGGAACGCAAACATAGACAAGAGAGAGAAGAGGGCTAATGGCACCCTAAGCTTCCTGCGCCGCAATCTGCGCATCTCAAACGAAGCAGTGAAATCAACAGCCTACTTCTCACTGGTGAGGCCCCATCTCGAGTACTGCTGCTCAGTATGAAACCCCTATTCCAAGGCTCAGAGACAAAGGTTAGCACTAGTGCAACGAAGATCTGCAAGGTACACTGCTAACCGCTACCATAACATCAGCATCGTGACCTCCATGCTTCAACATCTGGTGTGGGAGTCCCTGGAAGCTAGAAGAACACAGAAGGCACAGCTCAGCTTGTTCATCAAGATTGTTAACAATCTAGTTGACATCCTTACTCCATCAACTACGTCCACCAGATCATATCATTCCATGAAATTTCGCCAATTATCAACAAAGACTGCCTACTACAGGAACTCTATATTTTCCCAAGAACTATCACTTCGTGGAATCAATTACCTGCTACCAGTGCAGAGGCCTCCGACTTGGTATCCTTCAAGCGGGGACTATCCACTCTCTCCATGTACGTTTAAGGGGTTAGCAGTAAGTAAACCATCGATGAGTCCTGGGGCTGTACCGGCAGTGGCCACCATAACCGGAGAGGTCTAAGATGAGGCAGGCGAAAATGCAGCTATCAAACTCGCGAATTTTTTTTCCTTAAAATACTTCTTTCTTTTTGTTCTCTTATCAATAACCACCCATCACGTAGTAGTCAAGTGTGACTGCGCTAATCTATATGTAGATGTACAAAATCAAAACCAACTTATCGATGCATTTAATTAAAATGTATTATTTATTTAATTTTATTTTGACCGTAATTTCATGGGCCGTCATGATCGACACATTGCGATTGTTACCACTCGAAAATGTTGTTGGGCATCATCCGGAAGTAAACAATAACTATTTTTGGCAATTTATTTCAAACGTTAGGCTTTGTAAATGTTCACCGAGGCTGAAATCGACGAACTTGAAAGTAACGATTATACGGATAAAGAATTCTCTGATGAAGGTGCATTTTATTGCATACATTTGCATCTATTTTGTTACTCCGGTGGATTTCATATCTTAAAAATTCTTATCATGCTTAACTTAAGCTCTCATTGCCAATTTACAGTGTATGAGTGATTGTGGTTTTACCGTTTAAGCATTAGTCTAAGATACATCTCATGCTTGGCCACTGAAATCTCATTACGTATTTTATCTGTTAAATGCATATTTATGTCACCACAAAGTGGGAGGCATTAAGCAGCGCACTTGTCCGTCTCGGCGTCTGTCCATACGTCCCGAAAGTTTGTGTGCTCAACTGCTCTTTAATTGCATGGCCGATTTCACTCAAACTTTCTCAGCTAAAAAAACATATTGTGTAGATGATCGTAAAGGAAGGAATTTTGGCAGAATTATGGCCCTTTGTTGTTTTTTCCATTATAGAATTTTGTGTGCTCAACTCCTCTTTAACTGCTTGGCCAATTTAACTGCTTGGCCGATTTTAACTGACTGGCCAATTTCGCTCAAACTTCCACATCTAGAAAACCTTAATGTGTAAATTATCGTAAAGGAAGGAATTTTGGCTGCGACCAATTTTGGCAGAATTATGGCCCTGGACTCTTCTGTAACTGCTGGGCGGATTATTTGGTTATTTGTAACTATTACTGAATTTCCTGGATCTTCACAGAGTTCTCGGTAACGCATAAAAGTTGTATTAGGACGCGAACTTTTCCGAAAAGGACGCCATAAAATCCAGGATTAGACTCTAGGACGCATAAATATCATGTTTTTCCAATACACTAAATGCTCGCTCATGCCGATTAACCTTGCTATCAACACATTCCATTGTTTGGCTACTGCAGCAGTATTATCGATAAAAATTTTCCGTAGGCGGAGTCAGGATTCCTCAACTAACCACTCAGCCAATCATATTGCGCATATTTTCAGAAGCACTTTTTCACAGTGTGAGCGACAGCATCTCAGTCATGGCTCGTTTTAATTAATTGTGGGGCACAGTAAAGGGGGTATTGTTTGTAACAAGTTCAATTCCGGCGGGTGTTCTGTGGAACGTGTGAACGGTAGACGTCGAGAGTAAAGACACGGTCTTTAAGAAGTGCAGGTTCGCGACTAATTAGGCTAATAATAATTACATCTTATTTACTGAAATAATAAAACTGAGATGAAAGGCGTTAATTCGAATGCTCCAATTTCCAATCGTTTAATTAAACAGATATTGTCAGTTTATATTCAGAATTTGTTTCGTCAGGATGTTTGTTTAATACAGTAAATTTTTATAGTGTTTATTTGTGTTTGTATTTGTGACAAAGTTATTGCTTTGCAAAGTGTCATGAAAAAATGCAGCAACGGACGTTGCAACAGTTCGGACTCGGAGTTAAATATAAACATGATGGTGAAAGAGAAAGTGAACTGTGTACAAAACAGAAAACGTGTGTAAATGAAAAAACGAAAAAGGAGCAAAGTGCATGGAATGACTCTTGGTTTAGGACATTTCTGTGGATAGAGAAAGTGACTGACAATGATGAAAAGTTACGGGCATTCTGTTCATGGTGTAAGGAAGCCAAACGGCCAAATTCTATGGCTACTGATAGTTCTCCCAATTTGCAGAGCTCCACATTCAGCAGACACGAGACGACCAGAGACCATCTTCTGTCAACTATTCCGAAAGTTGTTGAGACCATTAATGACTGGGAGGTCATAGCGCAATCTGAAAGTGACCAATCTGAAAGTGACCCAGCAAAAGAGGCTCAGATTAACACCATGTATTATCTGGCCAAGGAAGGACAGTCCCTGAATCAGTTTGGGAAAATTATAGAACTGCAGGTTTGTTCAGTTATTGTTTTGATTTTAAAATGTATTATGTACAGGGTGTTCGTTTGACCCGAGCTCCCGGGTTTTGACCTGTGATTTTCATGGAAATCATGAAATTGACGCAGGGTAAAATCCCACAAAGAGTCATTTTGACCCTTGGTAAATGTTTGGATTGCGTCATCACTTCCTTTACAACGGAAGCCAGTCGAGACACTGTCTGTTTTTTTATTAACACATTAGGCCTACCTTATCTTAATCCATTTTGCATTTACTGATAAGATCTTCAATGCCAGGAAGTTATCAATGTATGTATTTGACCCTTCCACCAATGAAAACACAGACATTCTCCATTATGCACCTTTAGCCTCGTTGTGAACTTCTGTTTGTTACACCTTTTGTTACGGAATTTCTGTACTGTCAACCTGGATAATTCTGATGTTTACATGTTCAAATGTAGATGAAATGATGTTTAAAATGTTAAATAATAACAATATTTCACATAAAATATAATAATCTAAAAACAATACTGATTAAAAACACCAGAAACACTTATGAAAACATCGACCAAAATTTACAACGGTCAATAATTTCGGACAACATTTTCGGATATTTGTTGATAAAACAAAAAATATAGCATCATTAAGTTTGTCTTTCTTTTATATTGATCAATTATTGAAAAATCTTGCCTTTTTAAGTCTTTCTAAACAATTGTACATTGCATGAAAAAACAACAACAACACCTAACACAGACTTACAAAGGCAAAGTTTTAATATTATATCACCACCAGGTTGATTTTTTATTTTAGTAATATTTTGTAATATACTATATTTATTAGTATAATGTGAACCTTGAGTTTGTCTGTTTTTGTTTTGTTGACTTTTGAATATGTGAATTTGACTTTTCAAAATTGAATTTTGACCCTTGCAAATTTTGGTCAAAGGGTCAATAACCCTTGAAATTTACAGTCTACTGAACACCCTGATGTATCAATACATGTAATGTATATTGTATATCATATTTTAATATTTTGAATATGATTGATTAAATATGTATAATAATATATTTGAAATTTAAATAGTATAATACTTTGTAATGTACTGTATTTGACATTTGACATACAAGTTTATATATCAAAATATATGTTAATAATATATTATATAAATTAATTTGGGGGTTTTATGTTGCAATTAACAGTAAGAGTAAATAATATTTACCAACAAAGACAGTGTAAACAAAAATATCATTGACAGAGTATAAACTGGCCACTGTATTAATATCATTATCAACAAGTACATGTGTAATAATGAGTGATTTAAAAAATGTGTTCAGTGTATATGTAAACCATGCACTACATGAAATTAAAAAATGATTGTTATATATTTTGCTTCATGTGAAGAACAAATGCCAAGATCTGCAAGACCCGAAGAAGGTTTACACAAGTGAGGAAACGAAGGCCCAGATGCTGGATGCTATCAACCTGACCATAGAGGAATTGATCGACAAAAACATCAGTACGTCAGAGTTCATTGGACTCATTGTGGACATGAGTACGGACATTACTGTTCACAAAAGCTTAATGTGTATGTCCAGTGCCTAAATAGTGACTTTGTGTCGGTCATCCACTTCATGGAAAGTATCAGTGGGCCTGATGGGAAGGCGGAGACAATAGTTCGTGAAATAGTCCAACTGTTTGAGAAGAAGAACATCCCATTACACAAACTGATGGCACTAGCCAGTGATGGGGCCAGTGTGATGACTGGCAGGTTGAATGGTGTTGGTGTACGCCTGCGGAATCACTCTCCACTCATGATGCAGGTACACTGTCTTGCACACAGGCTTGCCTTGGCCACTGACCAGACTCCCCCCTCATGATGCAGGTACACTGTCTTGCACACAGGCTTGTCTTGGCCACTGACCAGACTCCCCACTCATGATGCAGGTACACTGTCTTGCACACAGGCTTGCCTTGGCAACTGACCAGACTCTCCACTCATGATGCAGGTACACTGTCTTGCACACAGGCTTGCCTTGGCCACTGACCAGACTCCCCACTCATGATGCAGGTACACTGTCTTGCACACAGGCTTGCCTTAGCCACTGACCAGACTCCCCACTCATGATGCAGGTACACTGTCTTG
This sequence comes from Congeria kusceri, assembly GCA_027627225.1. Taxonomy (NCBI): domain Eukaryota; kingdom Metazoa; phylum Mollusca; class Bivalvia; order Myida; family Dreissenidae; genus Congeria; species Congeria kusceri. The sequence continues at coordinate 1,941,545 of CM051027.1, read as the reverse complement.
CACACAGGCTTGCCTTGGCCACTGACCAGACTCTCCACTCATGATGCAGGTACACTGTCTTGCACACAGGCTTGCCTTGGCCACTGACCAGACTCCCCACTCATGATGCAGGTACACTGTCTTGCACACAGGCTTGCCTTGGCCACTGACCAGACTCCCCACTCATGATGCAGGTACACTGTCTTCCACACAGGCTTGCCTTAGCCACTGACCAGACTCCCCACTCATGATGCAAGTACACTGTCTTGCACACAGGCTTGCCTTAGCCACTGACCAGACCCTCCACTCATGATGCAGGTACACTGTCTTGCACACAGGCTTGCCTTAGCCACTGACCAGACCCTCCACTCATGATGCAGGTACACTGTCTTGCACACAGGCTTGCCTTGGCCACTGACCAGACTCTCCACTCATGATGCAAGTACACTGTCTTGGACACAGGCTTGCCTTAGCCACTGACCAGACTCGCCACTTATGATGCAGGTACACTGTCTTGCACACAGGCTTGCCTTGGCCACTGGTCAGGCATGCAACACGTTCCAGTGTTTAATGAGTACCAGCATACACTGAATGAGTACCAGCATACACTGAATGAGTACCAGCATACACTGAATGAGTACCAGCATACACTGAAGCTTGTGTACAGGTACTTAGCAAACAGTGCCGTACGCTACAATGAACTTTGTGCCATGATGGACATTATGAATGATGAGAGCATGGAGTATCTGACACTGAAGGAGCCAGCAAGTTTCAGGTGGCTTTCGTCAGGGGCAGCAGTCAGAGCAATAGTAGATTGTTACCCTGCCCTGTTCACAACACTGGAACAAGATGCCACAACCAGTTCCGAAGCACAGGGTCTGGTCTTCAGAATTTCAAACTGTGGCTTTCGTTCTTGTCAGTGCCTTCATGAAAGATACGCTTGGTGTGGTTGGCAAGCTGTCGAAAGTGTTTCAGAGGGACAATATTGACATTGGTACAGCCAACATCATGATTGAGGCCACCCAGTTGAAGCTTCAGCAACTGAAGAGTGTGAATGGCAGCGAGCTGACTGAGGTGTACCCCGCACTTGAGTCCGGGTCATATTGTGGAGTGAAGCTGCTGGACAAAGAAAGTGCACAGATGCATTTCCAGAAGGAGTCTCTGGTGTATTTGGAGACTCTTACAGAGAACATCTCAGAAAGATTTGACAAATCCTCAATGGAAGTGTTGCATCTCCTCAATACAGTTCTGAGTCCTGTTGAGGTGCCAAAAAACACTAGTGCTCTGAGTAGTCATGGAGTGGCAGAGCTCAACCAACTATGTGACCATTATGGTCCTGAAATGATCAAGGCAGAGCGTGCCATGGAGGATTATTTTAAATTGAAAGTGGTGCTGAAGTCGCTGAACTGTTCACTTACAGAGGCATGCACTAAAATTGTGAAAACTTACTATGAAATGTTTCCAGACTTTGTGAAGTTAGCAACAGTTGTGCTTGTGTCCCCCCTCAACTCAGTTGCATGCGAACATGGATTCGGTGTACACAACAAGATCAAGACCAAAGGCCGCAATCGACTCTGAAACACGACACTGTGACCAAACTAATGAGGATCAAGGAAGACGGACCCAGTGTGGTGGAGTTTGACCCGAAACCTTCAGTCATTAAGTTCTGTGAAATGAAAAAGAGGCGCAAGTGAACAATATTATTGTGAAAGTGGAAATGACAAAAACAACTGTGTAATATGTGCAGAAATCGACTTGGAAAGAAATGGAAATGTTTGTTTGTTATTTAGTTTTTTTTTTTTTTAACACTGAAATGGTTTTATTATGATCTCCAAATTTAAATGTCATATATTTATGTGTATTTATATAACACGGTTGTGTGTAGTATATAGAATTGTGTGCAGTGAAATATGTAGATGGCCATGCTGATGAGATGTTGATGTATCATTTTATTGAAATTGATGTCTAATATGTATTATGTATTTGTGAAAATGTTGTATGGTATATGAAATAAAAATAAATAATTGTGCTGAACACGGTGTTTGTAATAGTAACTATTATAACAATATTGTTTAAATATGGTATATTCAGTATACATTAGACACATATAAAAATACGAAGATAATCAAATAATGATCTGGAACGCTTAATTATGGTGGACTCCTACTTTTTCCGAGGAAGGAGTCCTGGACTCCAGGTTTCAAAATCCTAGTGAGAACTCTGTTCATATATAAATACTAATAAATGTGCCTTAGAATTTGCATACGTTGTCTTAAATGCACCATTTCGGTGCACAATGGTTGTAAATCTCATACTGAATATTCAGGTGCAGACTTCCCGAAAACCGTCGGACCGACAGACATGACCGGTAAATTTTAAGTGGGTCCGATATTTATTTCCTTAGAATCGGTCCGGCTGTCCGATAGTCGAGTATATACATGAAATAATGATTTTCTATAAAAAAATCCCCTTTGCCGTCAAATTCCCAATCTGAAGGGCCCGCCACCTTTCCCCCAAAGGTGAAAAAAGAAACGCTCACAAAAGTAATTATTTTACAGTTCTTTGCACTACACACTTTTTTATATCACGATCGATATATGAACGCTTTCCATGCGATTGACATGAAGTTGTGATTGTCAGCATAATTTCTGCTGGCTTTTTAGCAAACCATGGGTTTTACATGAAAAACATGTGCATACTATTAAATGCAAATAGAATTTGTATGCATTTCTCATGATCAGTAAATTTGGACAGGCGTTTCGGATTTCGTTTTTATTGTGCGCATTGTCATATCGTAGTGTGATATTAAATAAAACAACCATGACAACGGTGGTTAAAATATTTTTGCTTTTTAGATCTCAAAAATAAGTTAGTGTATACATGTATACATACTTAAATGAATGTTTCGATCCGTCAAATTATATTTCAGTCCGGCAACTTTTGACAGATTGTCAAACCAAATGTCCGACGCTTTTTTTAAGCTTTCGGGAAGTCTGCAGGTGGAAACATAATTAATAACAGAAATTTGTATTATTGATTATTTTAGCAAGTGTGTCCTTATTTAATTAAATCCACCAATCAGGTTTGAAATCAAAGCAAAATGTGATATACGCCTAATGTGATATATGCCTAATGTGATATACGCCTAATGTGATATACACCTAATGTGATATGTGCCTAATGTGATATACGCCTAATGTGATATACGCCTAATGTGATATATGCCTAATGAATATTTAGGGCAAAACGTCCCAGGATGAAACATTTCAGGGAAAAACAGGGTGAAACATGTTTCGGGGCGGAACCTCCCGGAATCCTCCAGCTCCATTTTACTTACCCGGACAAAATCCCTCCTGTTGTTTTTACAACCTAGACACAATCTTGCCATCAACATTTAAAAAACGTGTTTGTACTCTATTAGAAAATAATAGTTAAAAATATAAAAGTTTCTGACATATTCAGAATAAAAATAAAGAACAATTCCATAGATATAGTCATCATATGCATCGCCTGATCAATTTTATTTTCATTATTGACCCAATAGTAGTATTACATTAGGTAATAATTCAATGTAATTGCTACTTTAATTAACGCTTTGTTGTTAACTGTAGGTGCTAAAACAGATACTGACTGTTATTCAACTATGTTATTACCTCTTAAATAAGTAATTACTTTTTTATAAGAATGAGTATTGTTAGCCATTATTAATTCAATTATTGAATTAAAATGAAAGCATTTTAAAAGAATATATCTCTTTTGAAATCTGGAAGTTTGAACTTCCTAGCCTCTGATTTTGGAAGTTTTGCTCATAATATTTGGAAGTTTTGACAGTATTGCGTGACAGAAGTCCTGAGCATTTCAGAAATGTAATTAAGTATAAAATATAAGGTTTGTTTAAGGTCATTTCTTTTAATCAGGTGTTTATAATATGCCAATTTATTCAGTTAAAAGAGGTATACATTGAGATGTATCACTTTATTTTTTCTTCTAGCTTGTTCATCCTTACATGATGAAACTACTATGGCTGCAATTTTGAAAGTCCTGAAACTTCCATGGCTGCAATTTTGGAAGTCCTGTGACAAAAACTGGGAAATTACTCCTAAACTTCCCTTAATGCAAGCACTGTTAAACCTCCGAGTGGATATATATAAATGTATCAATGAGGCGTGTCGTGGGAAACCCGGGCTTAATGCATGTGCTTAAAGTGTCATCCCGGAGCAGCGTATGTAGTCCTCACAGGCTGATCCGGGACGCAACTTTATGCGTACTGTGGATTTATGTTTAGAGGATACTTTCTTGAAACAGAAAATACCATAAAAGCAGAAAGGGTTGTCCTGGATCAGCCTGTGCGGGAGGAGACACTTTTCACACATGCATTAAGCCTGGTTTTCCCATGACACACCTCCAATATATATCAAAATCAGTCATTACCATGTCCTAATTGCAGACACTGAAGATGCCAGTGAAACAGATGTTGCCAAGCAGGAGACCCAGTACACTGAAATCAAGGAGCAGTAAGTGGAGGTTGAGACCAGGGACCATATTCCAGAAACATCTTAAGTTTATCTTAAAATATTTTCACTTAAGTTCCAATTTTTGTGAGAAAATATTTTTAAAACTACATATAAATTAATGAATATAATTACAGTTAAGTAAAAAGTAGTGAACAATAAGTTGATAATTAGTTAGCATTAAGCAGAATGTCATGTATACATGGAATAAAATGCTTAAGCGAAATGATGACTTTAAGGCTTAGGATAAGATTTCACTTAAGATGTTTCTGGAATACGACCCTTGATTAGATATGTGTAAAGCATGTGTAAAGCAATAAAGAGATGCATGGATTCCGTGAAAGAAAGTGGTCGTGTTCTTCCTGTTATTGTTTGAACACAGCCTACAGTATGTACATGTGACAGTATATATAACGTTACAAACATGGTTGGTGTGTTCTACAATTTTTAAGGTCCTGACCGAAATATGAGTGTGGGAATGTAAATGTCAGACAATGTTTAAAATTGTTAAATCAAATTGGAACAGGGTCATCAGTTTTTGTTGCATGGGTACTGAGGAAAATGGTCCTTAAAACAAACAAATTTTTCAAAATGTGATATGGATGATCTTATTAATGAGTTCAATAGGTAATCATGAGAGTTTATCTTCTAGGATGTACCAGGACAAGCTGGCTGATATTATGAATGAGTTCAATGTAATGATGAGAGTTTATCTTCTAGGATGTGCCAGGACAAGCTGGCTGATATTATGAATGAGTTCAATGTAATCATGAGAGTTTATCTTCTAGGCTGTACCAGGACAAGCTGGCTGATATTATGAATGAGTTCAATGTAATCATGAGAGTTTATCTTCTAGGATGTACCAGGACAAGCTGGCTGATCTTATGAATGAGTTCAATGTAATGATGAGAGTTTATATTCTAGGATGTACCAGGACAAGCTGGCTGATATTATGAATGAGTTCAATGTAATGATGAGAGTTTATCTTCGAGGATGTACCAGGACAAGCTGGCTGATCTTATGAATGAGTTCAATGTAATCATGAGAGTTTATCTTCTAGGATGTACCAGGACAAGCTGGCTGATATTATGAATGAGTTCAAAGTAATCATGAGAGTTTATCTTCTAGGATGTACCAGGACAAGCTGGCTGATATTATGAATGAGTTCAAAGTAATCATGAGAGTTTATCTTCTAGGATGTACCAGGACAAGCTGGATGATCTTATGAATGAGTTCAATGTAATGATGAGAGTTTATCTTCTAGGATGTACCAGGACAAGCTGGCTGATATTATGAATGAGTTCAAAGTAATCATGAGAGTTTATCTTCTAGGATGTACCAGAACAAGCTGGCTGATCTTATGAATGAGTTCAATGTAATGATGAGAGTTTATCTTCTAGGATGTACCAGGACAAGCTGGCTGATATTATGAATGAGTTCAATGTAATGATGAGAGCTTATCTTCTAGGATGTACCAGGACAAGCTGGCTGATATTATGAATGAGTTCAAAGTAATCATGAGAGTTTATCTTCTAGGATGTACCAGGACAAGCTGGCTGATCTTATGAATGAGTTCAAAGTAATCATGAGAGTTTATCTTCTAGGATGTACCAGGACAAGCTGGCTGATCTTATGAATGAGTTCAATGTAATGATGAGAGTTTATCTTCTAGGATGTACCAGGACAAGCTGGCTGATATTATGAATGAGTTCAATGTAATGATGAGAGTTTATCTTCTAGGATGTACCAGGACAAGCTGGCTGATATTATGAATGAGTTCAATGTAATGATGAGAGTTTATCTTCTAGGATGTACCAGGACAAGCTGGCTGATATTATGAATGAGTTCAAAGTAATCATGAGAGTTTATCTTCTAGGATGTACCAGGACAAGCTGGCTGATCTTATGAATGAGTTCAATGTAATGATGAGAGTTTATCTTCTAGGATGTACCAGGACAAGCTGGCTGATATTATGAATGAGTTCAATGTAATGATGAGAGTTTATCTTCTAGGATGTACCAGGACAAGCTGGCTTTCTTGAAGAAGCAGCTGAAGCAGTTGGAAGACGGCACGCTACCCGAGTACCTGAAACGGAACAAGAAGATAGACCAGCAGTACAGGGAACGCCTGAAATACATGGAGGTCTTCAAGGAGTATGAGGTGACGGTGGAAAGCTTTAGAAATACGATCTTTCAACATTTTATTTAAGAGACTGTGAACATCCTATAAGAGGCTCTTTTTGTAGTCTATCATAGTCAACTGTTCAGAATTTGTATAGTCTCTGATATGGATTTCAGTACATTTTGAAAACCAAGAGTCAAATGACCCCTAGCCTGAAAATTCCAGGTGTCAAAATGAGGCGCGTCGTGGGAAAACCGGTCTTAATGCATGTGCGTAAAGTGTCGTCCTGGATTAGCCTGTGCAGTCCGCACAGGCTAATCCGTGATGGCACTTTCCGCTTTTATGGTATTTTCTGTTTCAATGAATAGTCTTCTTACCATAAATCCTCTTTAGGCGGAGTGTCGTCCCGGATTAGCCTGTGCAGACTGCACAGGCTAATCCGGGATGACACTTTACGCACATGCATTTAGTCTGGTTTTCCCACGACGTGCCACAAATGTAAAATTCAGGGGTCAAAATACTGAATTCACAGGAATTTTGTTGCTGAATATTTAAATGCTCTGCAAATGGTAGTTAATAAAGGTTGAAACAAAAACATCATTAGTATTTTCTAGTGCTTTTTGAATTTGAAGTTTGCAAATGGAAATCAAATGTTTTAAAATGATGCAATGCAGAATATTTGCTAGAATCAAAAATGGCAGTCAGCACAGGCTAATCAGGGTTGGCATAAAACCCGGGTTTTATAGTATTGACCGGCCCGGGTGGGTAATACTGGGAAAAAACTGGTTTTACAGGGTTTTATTGGGCAATAGTGGGCAATACTGGGGGAAAAGATATTGCACAATTATGTTTACATTGCATACTAATAATGAGTTTCTACATATAAACACATATCTGTTAACAGTTATTTACTGTAAGTTACATTATTTATTTCTATTTATATAATTTCATGTGGAAACATATTGATAATTGTTTTTCTTTTTCACAAAATTTAAGTTGGATTTTTTGGTCAGTCTGGACAATACTGAGTATTACTTGACATCTGTGTATTTACTCACTTTCATGATATTTTTCTCAGTATATACATGTAGTTGCATATGTAACAAAATTATGTTTGTAAAAGGAAAAGAGGAAATGTATAAGAGAAATCTGACAATTATAACATATTTTAATGTTATAAAATATTTTAGTTGAGGTCAGGTTGCAACAAGACCCTCTTGCAGCCCCATGCTGTACATTAATGACCTAATATTCTGATATCATTTCTGACCCACCCACAATAATATGTACACGCTCTTAAACAAACACAAACATTGATTGAATTGGCAGATGCAAGTGCTAAAAAAAAATGGACCCCTCGAATAAACGTAATAGACCTATAGGTCTAATGTAGATCTCAACGAGGGGCCACTGGCAAAGGCCCGTGTCAATTCTAAGGGGCCTTTGAAAACTCTTATCCAGAGAAGGCCTTCCTAAGTTGTATAGATAACAAAAAAGAACAGTTTAATCCAAGAAATAAAGAAGGATTAATAAATGCGGACATATTTCATTATCGAGCGGAATCATTTCACAAACAACATAGAAAATATTTTATGATAAGCAACAAATGAATGAATGAACCAGTGGATATGGGCTGGCACAAGACAATACTATAACTATGCATATATTGGATCTGCAAAATCAAAAATAACTCATTGTCCTTACAATATAATTTAACATAGTATTTAGATTTATACAAACAAAACTGCATATTGACTGAAGACAAAATAGTATTGCCCAGTATTCCCCAGTATTGCCCACTTTCAGGGAATTGACCGGGGCGGAAAAAACCGGTAAAATCCGCCGGGAAAACCTGGGGGCGGGTGATTCGTGCCAACCCTGAGGCTAATCCAGGACGGCACTTTCCGCTGTTATGGTATTTTCTGTTTCAAGGAAGTCTCTTCTAAACATAAATCCTCTGTCGGCGGAAGTGCTGTCCTGGATTAGCCTGTGCGGACATGCATTAAGCCCGGTTTTCCCACGACGCCCCTCATTTTAAGATAAACATAAGATGTTTCTGGAATATGACTCCTGACCATCCATTCACTGTCTCTGGACATTTTAGGTATCTAATTTCTGTTAGTGAATATTGAGGGTTGGTCATGAAACTATTGTATCTGATATAGAATTGTTAAGCAGATACAACAGTTTCACTCTCAACCATCGAATTATGTCTTTGCAATACATAAAGTTAAAACTTCAGTAAGTAACAGCATGGAAAACCTGAAACCTAACATCATACAATCAAAGCCATCCAGTGATTAAATGTGTCCTGCTTCTTGGGTATATATTTATTGATCGTGAATCTTTTAGTTTTTTCTGTGAAGAAGTACATATGCATTTACTGAGTATTGGTATATATTCGTGTTTTCAGATGGAGGTCATAGAACGGGAGTTCAAGAAAGAAAAGAAACTCGCAGCCAAGGATTTCGAGGTACGCTTAACTATGGTTTCGTGTTAAAATCAACAATTTGTCAGTTAACAATTGCCAGATGTTGAACGGCCAGAATCTTTAAAACTAGATAATTGTCAGTGAGTTATTGGCAAACAAACACCATTCAATGGGATTTTGGGGGGCATATAGTAGTTGCATCGTGACGTCCGTCCATCCGTCTGTCACGCTTTTGGTGCGGAGCATAACTCAATTAGTATTGAAGGGACTCAAATGAAACTTCATGTTATGATAGAGGACAATGAGAGAAGTGCTGAGTACAAGAACCACAAGTTATTGCCCTTTGTTTAATTTTCTTGTGCGGAGCATAACTCCATTAGTATTGAAGGGATTCAAATGAAACTTCATATAATGATAGAGGACATTGAGAGGAAGTGCAGAGCACAAGGACCACAACTCTTTCTTCAATATTTATGGAGTTATTGCCCTTTGTTTAATTTTCTTGTGTGGAGCATAACTCCATTAGTAATGAAGGGATTCAAATGAAACTTCATATAATGATAGAGGACTTTGAGAGGAAGTGCAAAATAAAGGACCAGAACACTTTCTTCAATATTTACGGAGTTATTGCCCTTTGTTTAATTTTCTTGTGTGGAGCATAACTCCAGTAGTATTGAAGGGATTCGTATGAAATTCATGTACTGATAGAAGACGAGGAGAGGAAGTGCAGAGTACAAGGACCATAACTCATTTTTAATATTTACCGAGCTATTGTCCTTTGTTTTCTTTTTTTGCTGATAATTACTACCTTAGTATTGAAGGAATTTAAAATAACACCACATACATTGATAAATGACATTGAGAAGATGAGCAGAGTACAAGGACCATAACTCTTTCTTCAATATTTATGGAGTTATTGCCCTTCATTTAATTTTCTGGTGCAGTGCATAACTCCATTAGTATGGAAGTTAATTATAATAAGACCACATATATTGATAAAGGATTTTGTGAGGAAGTGCAGAGTACAAGGACCATAACTCTTTTTGTAGGAAACATAATTTTTGCCAACATGTAACTGACGTTGTGTTGCCTTCCTCTGACAAGCATATGCTTCGGGGGCATACGTCACATCCTGTGACAAGCCTTGTTGTCACCTTATCTAACTGCTTTTTGCTAGCTGCTTGCAGGCATGTGTAAGTTTTTTATGCCCCCGGCATCTTGATGCGGGAGGCATAAAGTGATCATCCTGTCCGTCCGTCCTTCCGTCCGTGACAAGGTTAAATAGATTTTACCGTTAAGTCTAGCACCAACACCGCTTACTACAAAACTTTGATACTAACACAGTTGTTGCTTTTGACTCTTCCCTAGCCACCCATATCACCCAACCTTACCTTGACCTTGACCTAATTTGGACTTATAATATTTCAAAAGTGCCATTTCTTGGTTTACTAGATTTTACCGTTTCGTCTAGCACCAACACCGCTTACTACAACACTTGGATATTTACACAGTTTTTACTTATGACCATTCCCAATCCACCCATATCACCCAACCTCACTTTGAATTTGACCTAAATTGGACTTTGAAATGGGCTACCCAGCACCAACCGGGGGCATGTGGGCTTATCAAACACAGAATATTGTTTGAAATATTTTTCTAAGCAGTGATCAACATTTATTAAGGAGCTTTGTATATATGGACCGAGGCAGAGCTCCAGGGCTGGTATTTATAAAGAATCTTAAAATTAAGAAATATCTTAAAATCCTCAAATTTAATTATTGGATTTTCTGACAAAGTAATGCATTTCTGGAAGATTTTGATACATATAATGGGCGATAACATATTAAGCAAACTGTGACAATCGAGTCGTAAACGGACCCTAAGAAGAGACCGATATTTGCACAGTTTGTACGTAACATTATTTGGGTGCTAAACTGAAACTAACTGGAGACTACGGAGACCGATGTTTTCACACTGACGCTTATTGGAGACACATGTTTGAACAATGTATGGTGCATTATGCGGTTTAGGTGTTACTATTAATTTAATTTCATTCCTTTAATTAGCGGTGCATTAACAACAACATTTTTCAAGCCGACTTTAAAGCATTTATTCGCTCAATATAACAAACAAAAATGAGTACAACAGCACTGGTATATATTCTATTTGTTTCCCGATTAATCTCAAGGTCTTCTCGTTCATTAACGTGTTTATTAAATTGTCAGATTACTTTGTGTATTGGGTGTCTGTTTTGCGATGTTTGAAGTGTATAGATCTGTTTTACTATTAATACATGTATGACAAAGTAAATGATTCCAAATAAAATCTAAAAACTGTTTTCTATGTAGTTTTATTATGACATCAATGAATTTGATGATGATGATGATGATTGATGATGATGATGGTGGAAAAATTCGTATTCAATTCATACAGTCGACAACGATAAGAACGGTTTTTAACGACACATTAATTCGTTTCCCTATTATACATCCTGGATAAATAAACACAAAGACTTGGACATTAAAAAAATGGAACGAATATTCGAATATTATTTGAATATTGAATTCGAATGTTCATTTGTACGGAATAATATTCATAAAATTTTATGTGTAAATGTACACGCTCATTTTATTTTCTAACGGACAGTCTGTCGTATCTTGTTATTTAAAGTAATGAATAATTACGCATGTACTTGCCATACATATCTGGTCGTCTGCCAGGGTTCCAATTTAATTATTATTGGTCTATTGTGCCTCTGTCTCCAATTCTGCAGGAGAAGAAGGTCGACTTGAAGGACAGTCTGATAGGTGACCTGGAGGAAAAGCGACGCAGTATCGAGGTGGAGCGCAGTCAACTGGAGCTCACGGGGGGACACTGTAACTTCCTGCTGTCCACGTCACTTGGTACGGATCTTGTTTTGATTCTCTTCCTATTGGTACATTACAGATGGATCCAAAACAAAATAGCCATTTTGGTTTGCCTGCCCTGCTTTAAGCAACTAGGTATCTTATTTATCAAACTATCTACAGAGAACATATTTAAAGGGATTTGTTTACAGATTTTCGCATTCTTTTAAGCCTGCCATTAAATGTCGTTACTTGACAGATTTAAGCACTAAAAAGCTCAAGTATAGTAACCAGCAAAGTATTTAGAAAAAAAAGAACAGAAAACAAAATGGTCCTGCCGGAGTTCGAACCGGGACCTCCGGATTAAAAGGCTATCGCCTTACCTACTTGGCCAGTCGGACTTTTGTATTTCAGATTGCATTATCTACTTTATGTAAGTATTCCGCATGTTGTCAACAATTTAAACGAAAACAACAGAAACACTCCAAATTATTCCATCGTTTAGCGTTACAAATGCTTTATAATTTTATCAATTTCAACTAATGATTACTCATGAACGAAATGGTTTTTACAGTATATTTCTAGGCCTGTAGTGTTATTTCGCTCCCTCGTATACACTGTTTTTTTATTTTTGGAATCGGAGACAAAAAGTTGAAAAATTGTCAATTTCGTCAATCTGTGAACAGGTCCCTTTAAAACAGAACAGAACAGACATTTCATTAGCGACTTGTACAAAGTACATCATCAAAACAAATTCAATACAAATAAGCAAATGTCGTGTGATAGGTCAAAGTCAACGCACTGAAAAACGATGATTAACGATGCATGTATTTGCTCGTGAAAAGAAAAATCATATACAATTGTATTAAGAGGGTGAACCAATCAATTATAGAGTAGTTAACGATGAACTTCTAAGAGCCAAAGCATGTTTGATAAACCTAGCAATGTTACGTAATGCAGTCCTATTAGTCGTAATTATTATTGCGAGCGATGTAAACATTGATGGTTTTTTATAGTAATAACTTGATATGAGGCACATCATGGGAAAACTGGGCTTAATGCATGTGCGTAAAGTGTCGTCCCAGATTAGCCTGTGCAGTCCGCACAGGCTAATAGGGGACGGCACTTTCCGCTCACAGTGGATTTATGTTTACGAGAGAATTCCTTGGAACGGAAAATACGTTATAAGCGGAAAGTGCACAGGCTGATCCGGGACGACACTTTACGCACATACATTAAGTCATGTTTTCCCACAATATGCCTCATATGTATTTCTTTCATAAGTCATTAAAGGTATGGTAAATACATACATAAGTCATTAAAGATATGGCAAATACCTACAAATGGTATTCATCTTCAAGGTAATTTTTATGACGTAACAAACAAAAACGAAGATTTCTTTCAATTCTATTTCTACTATAACGACCTGTTTGGATTCGTAAAGGATGGATCTACAGAGAAATTTTTTAAAACCCTTAATTTATAAATTAGAAGCGTCAAGATGATAAAAATCCTGGATTTAACTAATGATTAGAAATTGTTGAAGAACAGGTACATCTTTTATCCCTGCTTCTTTTGATATGCGCCTTTTACCGTTTTTGATCCTAGATTTTTCCACCGAGTACTTATACATGTTTTTATGAGTCTCTGTGGAGCAATTCTTCATGATTTGTGTACACACATAAATAAGAAAATATGTTTTAGATATGCATATACAAAATGTATTTTATGCAATTATTTGAATTTTTTGCAAGATGTTTTTTGTAAGAAAAACAAGTAGTGATTTGAAAAAAAGAAACTTCCGTTATAGATAAGGCCAAAAAAAAAAAAGGTTGGTTTCCGCTTACATCTCCAAAAAAATCTATGAGGGGAGGCAAAAGATAATGTTTTTCTTTAACTTCTTTTTTCTTTGCCGCATAATCACCACACATTTTAAGTATATTGAACTGCATGTAAAATGTTTAAATGCCTCCCAACAAAGAAACTGTACCTTAAATATAAATAAGGTCACAGAAAAAGAGATTTCTGGCAAGAAAATTGTAATTTCAGTGAAAACTGCTCTTGTTTCAAAAAAATCTGAAAAAGTTATTGATTGATAGGCAAAATCGTTTAAGGGTCGGCGGAAAAAATTTGGGGATGGGGGGGTGGGTAAGCGGAAACAAAACTTTTTTACGCCTAAGGTATGGTTTTAATTTGCAGATTGTGTCATGCAGATTAAATAATTTACAATAAGGTGGTAACATGACTAAGGGTAGAAAACTTAATAAAGATATATTATCTTTTATGAATATTTAATGTCATTATGAACGCAGCACAGAACATAAATTATTATGCAGCAAATGCACATTTTCCACGAGGAGTACATGCTGCTGCTAATATCAGTTTCTATAGTAACCAGACACGATTTTATCGAAGTACACTCTCATGTCGACATCGGAGACCGAGCAATGTCAGTAATATAACACAGTCAACAAACTACAGCAAAAGCACTCTAATTATCGATCGATAGTGACACGACGGAGGTCATTCACGCATCACTGATCCACCGGCGTTCGCACCTACAATGCATTGGGGCCATAAAATGTGGGTATTGCGTATTGAAATCTGGGGATTATCACGATTTTTATAGAGACTGGATAATTTAAGAAAAATGGTCGGACTGAATACCATCCATTTTGATCAGTCTTTCTCAAACCCGATCGGTCTCTGACTGGCAAAACAGAAAATACTATGATCCCTGAAGATATGATTACTTTTGTTCCATATAATCTAAAATAAGAAAAAAAAATAAGATTGGAAAACTCATGTTCCAGATGTGATTGAGGCCAAGCCTATGTCTACAAGAAAGCTGCGTCGAAGACCAAATGATCCAGTGCCCTTGCCTGAGAAACGGAGAAAACCAGCCTCACCAGATATCCTTGCTTTCCTTGATTACTTCTTTTTTAGAAATTTTAGCTGTTTGAAGTTTACTTTTTCCAGGTTTTATGTGTTCCTGTCATTATAGTATTTCATTGTTGTAGTTAGTGTAGTGTGTTCTTTAATATAGTGTTTTTCTTTTCTTCCTGGTTACATAATGGTACTTATATTTCATTAGAATGATGATTAGATGTTTTCAAAATTATACCAGTTAATGAGGAAAACTCTGTTTCCCTGATAATCTTGCTTTCAACTAGTTGAACTTCAATAGGGTACTCTGGAATCTTATATGTGCATGTACTATATGAAATTGTAAAGAATCTTGTATCATTGTAACGATGTATGATGTTATTGATGGTGATAGATGTTTTTATGCCCCCAAAGGAGGGCATATTAAAATCAAACCGTCCGTCCGTGTGTCCGCCCGTTAGTCCTTCCAGAGGTATTTACTTGAAACTTGAAATACATCTTTACTATCAATGTCTCAACCAGGGCAACCCCCATAACACTGTTCTGTATTTTGACAGATTTATGCCCCATTTTGGTTAAAGTTTTTCATTAAGTCCAATATGTTGAATACTATCAAACGTATTTACTTGAAACTTAAAACACTTCTTTACTATCAACATCTTTTCCAGGGAAAGCATCCCCCATAACTCTGGTTTGTATTTTGACAGATTAATGCCCCTTTTTTTTCCAGAGCAGCCATTTTGAATGAAGTAATAATGTTTACATTTTTCATTCACTTTTATTTACAAATATTCATTTTGGTGTCAATGTGGCACTGACTGAACGTGTGTTTGGGGGCGTATGTCACCTGATAGTGACATCACTTGTTTATGTATTTTCTGTGTAGTAATCTCGTTAAATGCACTTGTAGAAGTGTTAGATAATGTATTACCATCATTACCTAGTGGTTAGGGCGTTCGCTTACGGAGCGGGAGGTCGAAGGTTCGAGTCCTTCACAGGGCAAGTTCTGATAAGGCCGGTTGCCTACCCAGCAGCTAGTAAATCAAGGGGTACCGATTGCCTTCCTGCCAAGTGCCCGGCATATAGGATAGGAATCGGGAGTAAAGATGTTCATCAGTAAAGGTGTCTCATAAGTCAAAACTGGCTGGCCCTTTATCGCGAGGGGTGACACTATAATAAACAAACACTTTATATTTTGGTTAGGCATAAAAAAAAATGTTTGTTCAGATTACATGCACCAAAAAAATAGGGTAGGTAGGTAGGGAATTATTATTATTTTTTTGTTTGTTTGGTAAATGGTAAACTTGAAGATTCTAAAACTGAATGAATATTCAAAACATATCTCCAATATCATAAAACATTGTTTTGAAGTGGATCTATCAAAACAAAACACTTATTTACCCAAAAACATTTAATTATTGGAAAAAAGTAAAATAAACAAAAAATATCTGACCCACGCAATAAAATGTTCTAGGGTCGGGGCATTTTTTTAGGGTAGGTTGGGTAAACTGAAACAACATAATTTTTTATACGCCTTACCATATCTATCAGTTGAATAACTGGTAATTATTCCTTGACTGAGTGTACCTCAGATCCATTTCTGCCTGGATGACACTGAGATAATGGATGATTTATGCATCATCAACAAGGTGGGAGGGAAACCTCTGGGGCGGAAACCCACTGTCCCCACTATAGGTCCTATTGACGTGATACCAGACGTAAAAATAGACGATGGCAGATTGTACTTCGATAAACGATGGTAACTGGATTTGATTTATTTGATAATGTATTATTTCAATCAGTGTTTGCCTTGCCTTTCTCTCCTGATTAATCCAGTGGCTACAAATATTTTGGGTAAAGAAAATTCAGTTTTGTTTGGCTACATTTTCTTTAATATATAAAAAAATTTTAGTCAAAATGAGCATGCATTTAATAGAACTTGGTAAATTTGATTAAAGAAAATGTTCAGCCCTGTGATTAATTTATTTCATTTTTAGCTCGACTTTTTGAAGAAAAGGCAAGCTATTCTACTCACCCCAGCATCGGCATTGGCGTGGGCGTCCGACCTAGGTTAAAGTTTTTTTGGTAAGCTAGCTTCTCAGGAATGGCTTGAGTTATTTCATTCAAACTTAAAACATTTATTCCCCACATTAAAATGAACATATAGGCCAAGTTTGGTAACTCTAGTTAGAAATTTGTCAAAATAATGGGCCTTTTTGCACTTAGAAATTTTACATGTAAGCTATATGGACAGGTTAAAGTTTTTCGGTAAGCTGGTTTCTCAGGAATGGCGTGAGGGATTTAATTCAAACTTAGAACACTTATTCCCTATATTAAAATGAACTCATAGGCCAATTTTGATAACTAGTTTGAAATTTGTCAAAATTATGGGCCATTCTGCACTTAGAATTTTACATATATTCTACATGGACATGTTAAAGTTTTTCGGTAAGCTGGTATCTCAGAAATGGCTAGAAGGATTTCATTCAAACTTTAAACACTCATTTCCTATATTAAAATGAAATCATAGGCCAATTTTGATAAATCTAGTTTTAAATTTGTCAAAATTATGGTCATTTTTACACTTAAAAAAATTTAAGTGGGTGGAATGGCGTCGTCAACTTTTGATTTCCACTCTCTAACTTGAGAATCAGTTTTCATACATACATACCCTAAACACTTGACCTGGGATTGCATTGTGGTGGGTTGGGTGGCGTCACGGTCGAGGTCACTGTTACTAAAAATAGAAAAAAAACTGCTTTATAACTTGAGAACAAATTGAATATTTTAATAAAATTCAATTTATTGATACTGTTTAACGAGGCTTTGCATGAGATTGCATATGGGGTTAGTTGGGTTAAGGTCAAGGTCACTGTTTTGAAATTTAGAAAAATGCTTCCACTTAGTGACTTGAGAAAGACATTTATTTAGTTTAAGTGGCCCCTACTATACAGTTTGGTTTAGAAAAAATGCCAGAAACTCTGACAAGCACAAGAGAAGTGGATCGCGCTGTCTTCCTACAGCTCTTGTTCTTGAAAATTATGAACTCATTTTATATATACACCAAGGCTTAAGAGAATCAAATTTCTCTAAAATGGTGCTCAATTGTAAATGTGTCCTACATATGTAGTGGTTCAGTTCCATGTTCCATATATATCACTTGTTATGTTGTTGCAGTGTTGTTGAGAATGCAGATATTGTCACCATTTACATGCAAAAAAACTCCTAGTAAAGGCATTAAAGAGGTAACCTCTTAGAACTTGCACGCCTGTTGTGTGGCGTAATTTTAAGAAATAAAGGACAATATTCTGTATATTACTCCGGTGTCATTGCCAGGTTTCATCGAAACCAGCCGGTGTTCGTAGAGTGCAAGGAGGCTGGGAACAAGTTCAGTGGCATCATCACAGCCATTGGCACACAGGAGGTAGGGTCAGTGGAGGGAGAGTGCTGGGGTCGTATTCCAGTGGAGGGAGAGTGCTGGGGTCGTATTCCAGTGGAGGGAGAGTGCTGGGGTCGTATTCCAGTGGAGGGAGAGTGCTGGGGTCGTATTCCAGTGGAGGGAGAGTGCTGGGGTCGTATTCCAGTGGAGGGAGAGTGCTGGGGTCGTATTCCAGTGGAGGGAGAGTGCTGGGGTTGTATTCCAGTGGAGGGAGAGTGCTGGGGTTGTATTCCAGTGGAGGGAGAGTGCTGGGGTCGTATTCCAGTGGAGGGAGAGTGCTGGGGTTGTATTCCAGTGGAGGGAGAGTGCTGGGGTCGTATTCCAGTGGAGGGAGAGTGCTGGGGTTGTATTCCAGTGGAGGGAGAGTGCTGGGGTTGTATTCCAGTGGAGGGAGAGTGCTGGGGTCGTATTCCAGTGGAGGGAGAGTGCTGGGGTCGTATTCCAGTGGAGGGAGAGTGCTGGGGTTGTATTCCAGTGGAGGGAGAGTGCTGGGGTCGTATTCCAGTGGAGGGAGAGTGCTGGGGTCGTATTCCATAAACATCTTAAGTAATATTTTATCTTTATCCTTAAATACAGCAATTTATTTATCTTTTTATTCTATGTACACAGTAGTTTTATGCTAAGTATTTATTAAATATCAGATTTATTATTAACTGTTGTTTGTTTTACTGTAAAGGGATTCACACATTTATTGGTAGCTTTAAATCTATAACATTTTGATTTTTTTTTCACTTAAGGGAAAATATGTTAAGATAACTTACGATGTTTCTGGAATCCCACCCCTGGTCTTTGTAGCTATTAGCTGTGGTCAAACTGATTTTAAGGCAGTATAATGAATGTAATAAAACAGTACCAATAGGCAGGTTATGGAGCTAGAGTGTTAATCATACGATTTTCTGTTTAAAGATGTTATTATGATTAAAGACCCTTTATATAAAACAGAAGTAAAATCTTGCTCAGTATGGTTTTAAACTATGAATGTGTTCTAGTTGCATCCTTATGGAGCAATTTGTATTTTGTTTCAATATCTTGTTTCATTTATTCTCCAAAAACACCAACACTTTGTTGAACACCTTGGGGGAATGGGGGATACTGTACATTACATCTTATTCTCTGATCAGTGGCATTTTCAATATCTATTTACAGCTGTTTTACTGGTACTTTCATTTTCTCATTAACTAAATCTATGAAAATTCATTTATTAAATTGTTTAAGTGTTTATAAAAATGACAGACCTGAAAGTTCAATTGCTGTTTTTGAGCTAAAATTAGCATGTTTATATTAAAAGCTTTTATTCCTTCTATTTGGCATATGAATGTGTTATGTAAATATACTCCTTAATTCAGATTATTAAATTGTCTATTATTACCGGTGTTAAAGTTATTTGCTTTTTTCCCAGATTTGGATACGAAAAACATCGGACAGTAGCAAGATCAAAATCTTTCTTAGTCAGCTTCAGAAGGGAAAGTTTATGCTGCGGAGAAAACAGACATGACCCTCTCCGCACTCCCCACCCATCAGAAACAAGCTTTTAGCAAAGAATGTGTTCATTTAGTTAGAAGAAAAGAATGCTTGTGTTGCACTGTGGTGTACTTAAAGGGACCTGTTCACAGATTGGTGAATTGACAAATTTTCAACTTTTTGTCACCAATTTCCAAAATAAACGAATAGTGTATACAAGGGAGCAAGATAACAAACACTATGGACCTAGAATTACACTGTAAAACCGTTTCGTTTATGAGTAATCACCAATTAAAATTGATAAAATTATAAAGCGTTTGTAATGCTTAACGATGGAATAATGTGGAGTGTTTCTGTTGTTCTCGTTATAATTGTTGACAACGCATGAAACACTTACATAAAGTAAATAATACATGGCAAAATATAGAAGTTGGAATGGCCGAGTGGTTGAAGCGATAGCCTTTTAATCCGGAGGTCCTGGGTTCGAACCTCAGTGAGACCATTTTATTTATTTTCTTTTTTTTTTCTAAATACTTTTCTTGTTATTATACTTTAGCTTTTTAGTTCCGATTCTCAATCTGTCAAGTTAAGACATTTAATGGTATACTTTAAAAATGAGAAAATCAGTGAACAAGTCCATTTAATTCATTTCTAGCATCATTAACAAACAATTACAACAATTGACTCTGGAATTGTTGAAGTTTTGACAATGCGAGCGTCTGGCTAGAATACAATGGTGGCATGTCGTGGGAAAACCACGACACTCGGCTTTTATGGTATTTTCTGTTTCAAGGAAGTCACTTCTAAACATAATCCACTGTAGGCGGAAAGTGTTGTCCCGGATTAGCCTATGCGGACTGCA
This sequence comes from Congeria kusceri, assembly GCA_027627225.1. NCBI lineage: Eukaryota > Metazoa > Mollusca > Bivalvia > Myida > Dreissenidae > Congeria > Congeria kusceri. Next base: position 1,921,009 of record CM051027.1, on the reverse strand, counting down.
CAACCTGATCCGGGACAACACTTTATGCACGTGCATTAAGCGGGGTTTTCCCCTGACGGGCCTCAGTTATGTTAGGTTCAGACATGGGTATATTAGTTGTGTTCTTAAGTAGTTAAGATCCACTGTACCATTGTGTTGTTCAATATTGTTAGAGGTATGGGTAGTTGTAGTGATCTATCAGGATTTTTTAGAAAACCTTCAAGTTAACTGAAAGAATAAGGTAAACTAGAAATATTATATTTGGTATTAAACTAGAAATTTAGTATTTACTCGTATGTTTTTAAAGTTTTAGGAATTCATGGTTTGTCAATAATGTTGTATTAGAGGTTAAATGAATAAAAACACTTAATCATTAAGTAGTAATTATTGTATTCAGTTGACAGTGATTAATTGAACATAAAGGAGGTTGTACATTGTATAGATATTCAAGTGCTGAACATTTCGACTAAGGTTCATCTTAAGGGTATCATCCAGTGTGAGTATTCTCTCATTGTACATTGTGTCATTTTTTTACGTAAAATAAATAAACCATATGAAAATACCTGTTTTAAATGCATGTTTTGTTTAATATCTATTGAGCAAATTTAATTGTGGTGTGCCGTGGGCATCCCAGGCTGAATGCACGTGTGTAAAGTGTCGTTCCGGATCAGGTTGTGCAGTCTGCACAGGCTAATTCAGGACGACACTTTCCACTTCTATGGTATTTTTGGTTTCAAGGTAGTCTCTTGTAAAGATAAATCCACTGTAGGCGGAAAGTGTTGTCCGGGATTAACCTGTGTTAACTTTAGGCACAAGCATTAAGCCCGGGTTTCCCAAGACAAGCCTAATTTTTTTCTTAGTGGTTCATGTGGTTGGGAAAGATCCGGAGCAAAATAGCAGGTTGCTGCACCCTACACCTTTTTGGCCCCCCCCCCCACACTCTGATGCCCCTCTTGGCCTCTCAAGAAAGGAATGCTGATTGCTAATATATTTTTGTAAGTATTGAATGACAAATAAAAGACCATGTTTATGATGCATAGAAATGTAAACCTTGATTTACCATATTATAAGCAAATGTCAAAGAGGAGAAGTCTGTTCCTGATCCTATTTCTTTAGAGGAGAAGTCTGTTCCTGATCCTGTTTCTTTAGAGGAGAAGTCTGTTCCTGATCCTATTTCTTTAGAGGAGAAGTCTGTTCCTGATCCTATTTCTTTAGAGGAGAAGTCTGTTCCTGATCCTATTTCTTTAGAGGAGAAGTCTGTTCCTGATCCTATTTCTTTAGAGGAGAAGTCTGTTCCTGATCCTATTTCTTTAGAGGAGAACTCTGTTCCTGATCCTATTTCTTTAGAGGAGAAGTCTGTTCCTGATCCTATTTCTTTAGAGGAGAACTCTGTTCCTGATCCTGTTTCTTTCACTGAAAGTGGTGCTAGTTGTGTATCTTGCAGAGGTATGTGTGGTACGACAACTTGCTTGATATCTGCTGAGTTTAAAGGGGCATTTTAACAGAGGTCAACAATATTTTTAAAGAAACAAAGTTTATTCACAGCAAAAAAATATTGAAGCATTGTGAAATATGATGGCCTGTTCATATAAACAACTGACGAGCTTTTATTATGCAAGATCTTTTTGGAATACAATCAGTACATGTTTTTAGTTTGTTAGTCCTTACTTTTGACACAATTTTAGGGTAGTGATGTCATTGACAGTCATCCAGTGCTAGGTAAATCGTTTACAGCAATTAATATTGAAGCATTGTTAAATATGGTGGTCTGGTTTATACAAACAACTGACAAGAATGTATTATGCAAGAATTGTTTTGGAATAAAATCCGTACATGTTTTAGTTAAATATTCATATGTTAGTGAATAGTCCCTACTTTTGACACAGTTTAAATGTAGTTATGTCCTTCAGTGCTACTAGGTACATCACATTATAACCCCTAATCGTTATAAAATTTAGCACATAACTATTTAGAAATAAACAGGAACTCCAACAGTCCTTGATATACTAGCTGAAGCATGGTCTACGTAGAATTCAGGAAAAACTTTTGACATGTAATTTATAATTACCAATTCCAAGCTAAATGAGTTAGCTATTGATTACTGTACAGTTCATGAGTGTGGACAGTTTCATAATTCCGGTTTTACGTTGTGTCTACACCGGTCTGTCCGACAGACCTGTGTACTCGCGCTCTAAGCATTATGGGTATGCGCTACTTTCCAGCATAGCTCGCAATGGGGCGCATACTAAAACGCGGACCAATCTGCGGACGATATAGATTACGTAGGAAAGTGCGGACCACATAGACAAAGAAGGATTATCGCAAACTGCGGACGATCTACACAAAGAAGGATATCGGCTGTACTGAATGTTTGACTGACCCGTGTATACAAACAGACATGATTTTATGTTTAATTAAATATGTTCCCATATTTTATATTTTGTTTAATATTTTATAGAATAAATATAATAGAAGTTGTTACACTTTTATTTGTCTCATAATAAGTATATTATTTTTTTAAGTGATTAAACCAATATTTAATAAAATGCACTAAACAGTATAAGTATTTGGGGTTTTCTTCCCATTATCACCCAAAAATATATATTATAAATGTGTGTGTAGAGGTGCTATTTTATTTGGCTCAAAGTATTTAGACAAAGTATAAATATTTAAAGAACAATTATATATCTCTTAGAAGTAAGAGTGACCAATCTATATAATCTGTATATAAAAGGACTTAATTTGGTTTACACTGGTAATTGTTTTATATATTGACAGTGTTGTCTTTAATTACCTGTAATGGGTATATAATCATTAGCAACATGCATCACCTTTTGCAAGCTGTTATGTTAGAGTATATATTGAATGTATATATATTAAAGAAAATCATACATCGTTCTTAATAGCTGTTATACCCAAACAAATATACATACATCATATTTCTTGTTAAATTGTGTTGCTTTTCTTTGGATATAATATTTGTAACAAAACAGTTTATAATAGTAAAACATTGTTGTTCTATGTTAATATAATACTCGATATTAGCTGAACAATTTATCGTATAGTTTTCTTTAGTCCTAGTGGTGCCGAGTCATGCCCATTAATACGCGACCCTACCCGTTTCAAAGCCAATAAACCTAGTGACCTATTATCTAATGATTGTACTGCTCTATAATAGTGTAATTCATATCGTCTGCAGTTTCCTTCTTTGTTCATATGGTCCGCAGTTTTCTTCTTTGTTCATATGGTCTGCAGTTTGCTTCTTTGTTCATATGGTCCGCAGTTTTCTTCTTTGTTCATATGGTCTGCAGTTTCCTTCTTTGTTCATATGGTCCGCAGTTTCCCTCTTTGTTCATATGGTCGGCAGTTTCTCAATATTAGCGGAACAGTTAAACGTATATAGCAAAATAATAGTGTAATTTAAATTTGTGCGCAGTTTTCTTCTTTGTTCATATTGTCCGCAGTTTCCTTCATTTTTCGTTTGGTCCACAGTTTCCCTATATTATCGGACCAGTTAAACATATACAGCCAAATAGTAGTGTAATTCATATGGTGCTAAGTTTTCTTCTTTGTTCATATGGTCCGCATTTTCCTTCTTCGTTCATATGGTCCGCAGTTTCTTGATATTAGCGGACCAGTCAAACGTATGTACTGAAATAATGGTGTTATTCATATGGTCCGCAGTTTCCTTCTTTGTTTATATGGTCCACAGTTTCTCGATATTAGCGGACCAGTTAAACGTATATAGCAAAATAATAGTGTAATTCATATGGTCCGCAGTTTCCTTCTTTGTTCATATGGTCTGCAGTTTCCTTCTTTGTTCATTTGGTGTGTAGTTTCCTTCTTTGTTCATATGATCCGCAGTTTCTTTCTTTTTTCATATGATCCGCAGTTTTTCAATATTAGTGGACTAGTTAAACGTATAGAGAAATAATAGTGTAATTCATATGTCCGCAGTTTCCTTCTTTGTTCATGTGGTCGGCAGTTTCCTTCTTGATCACATGGTCCGCAATTTCTCGATATTAGCGGACTAGTTAAAGGTATAACGAAATAATAGTTTCATTATATTGTCTGCAGTTTCCTTCTTTGTTTATATGGTCCGTATATCCGATATTTATATTTTATTTTTAACAGACCATTGCGCTCGTCGTCGGCACTAACGACATAGGATGAAGATTAGCTGTTCGCATCATGTGTCTATCCTGTTCTATGTGATAACTTGTTCATTTAAATATTTATATATAATATATATTATAATTGTTGATCTTACTATGCATCATATACATATATCGATTATTATCATCAGTAGGTTTCACATTAATATATTATTGATAAATAAAACAAATTTAAATGGTTTCTCATTTGTTTCCGTAATTATCGAAAACTAGTGCAATAGCTAGGTTGCCACTTACTTTAAAATCAAATATACTTTATATATTAAAGAAATAAAAGCCACACATTAATTGAACATTAATACTTTAAGTTCAAACGTTACCACGCTGTGTTCAGTTACATCCCATATAGTCCGCATTTTCCTTTTGTTTTCATATCGTCCGCAGTTTGCGATAATCCTTGTTTGCCTATGTCGTCGGCAGTTTCCTATCTCAACTATATCGTCGACAGATTGGTCTACGTTTTTGTGCGACCCTCGCAATAGTTGATTTAACATCGCATTGAGGTTAGAAACCAGTAAATCAATGTGTTTCCCTCCATTTTACATTCAAAATATTGCCTTTTACTAGAGTTCCTTTTTTTCTTCTGCTATGAAAAGCATTTAGCAATGTCAGTCATGCCTTTTGTGGTTATTTCTAATATCCTCTGTGTGTTTGGAACATTTTTGTGCATTTGTTTGGAGGCTAACTTGAAAGATGAGCTTGGGGGGGGGGGTGTTTACGGGGGCATTGGGTTTTTGTCGAAATATTACCGCCGAAACCCTAGTTTCTACCGGCGTTTGCATTCAGGTGAGACGCAGTTTCTTAGAAGTAACATGCCATATCGTTTTATTGCAATTTTCGGAAGAGGAAAGATTAATCTTTTAAAAGACACCTAGCTTGCACAATCAGAAATCTGAAAGTTCGCCGTTTTATAATGGGAATTAGATTTACTGGCATCTAACCTTGAATTTTACACAAAACGAAAGTGAAAGTAGCTTTTGATAATAAACACGCTCAACAGCGTTAAACACGAACTACTGTTATTTTATTTAACAGAAATATATTATATTATCAGTATTAACTGAATATTAGACAGATAAATGGTATCAATAAAGTCATTTCATGAAGAAGCTTTAATACGCGGGATTACTCCATGCGTAAGCACATTTCGCCGTTTGGGGCGAAATAATGCGGATTCAGAGGGTTTGGCGTGTGACGTCATCGTCTGTGTATAGAATGCTGGTTTTGGGGTTTTCGAAACTGACCGTATTGTTTTGAAACCATCTTGACTCTAAATTATTTGCAATAATTATAAACGGGAAATGTATTTGAGACAAAGGGCGACAACTACAACTACAGCTGTTTCGTAATCAAGAAAACTACAACACAGATATCATGGCGAGCGAAGGAAACACTTATGAAACCAAAGGTAAAATTTGCCAGTAAATGAAACTTCTATTCTAGTAAATTTTCTGCCATTAGAATAGTTAAGTCTAAGGAGAACAACTTGTTTGGAAATTGGAACTTTGAAGAAAATTATCTTTCATGTTCAGTAAGTTTTCACATATCGTACCATCGTATTTATCACTGTGAGTTAGGCGTCATTCACCAAATAGGAGACAGTCTCCTTATCAGGTAATTGTCTGTTTATCGAGGGACAAATTGTTAGAGAAACAAATTTCAATCCTTTTTTTGTACATAAGTTCCCCAATCGGGAGATTGTGTCTTTCAAATGATTTACATTCCCCCAATCAGAAGACAATTTGCAAAAAGAAAATAATGCCCCCTAAATAGGAGACAATACCCTACAACTGAGAAATATCCTCAATCAGGAGACATTAAAGAAACCATGTTGAATTGTCCCCCAAGAAACCATGTTGAATTGTCCCCCAATGGAGTGAAACGTGCACATGGTGTTGTTTTCATGTTTTATTTTTCTTTGATTTGGTTTAAGAACAAATGAAGAACCAAACTGCATGTACATTACATATATATTTCGTCAGTTTGGAGTTCGTCATGAAGTTGACGGGACACCTCAGGTAAGTTTATCGTTTCTGAATTAAATTCCAGCAAATAAGCACAGATCAATTTTGGTCCACCCCCTCTAACTGGGCCATCATGCTGAAACTCGCCAGTGCAGAAAAGTGATGACCGTACAAGAGTGCGGTCGGATATCCATCCATGTATTAAGATATTTAGTCCTCGAGGAACACGGCCAACATTTCGTCCATTGGTAGAGTCAAACACAATGATTGACCTTGGGTCATAAACATTTGTTGTCTCTTTCATGCACACTAGGCGATGGTCAGTCTCTGGTTTGTAACGAAAATGATGATATCTGAAAATGAAATTGGTTACATCTATGACATCTATCATAATATTTACTGCAAGAACCTTGTTAAACGTAAACATGTTTATATATTCAAGTTGTATTGGTAATTGCCAATGAGAAAAATTTCATGAAAGTCACTGTTATTAGTCCTTTTGTACAAAACGCATAATGATGTGAATTGTGATATACACTTACCCATTTACCGTGGAAAGAAACATTATTGGTACCATGCCATCTCTGTCCCAACCCTTGCTTATTCTAAAATCTTTTACTCTTTGGAGCCACATACGATTTTCCATTATTCTTGCAGGAATTTAACTTTTGTCACTTGAAGTGATAAAAACAAGAGGCATTCCAATTCTCAGAACACAGTTGCCAGCTTTAAGGTATTAGTTAAAATAGGCTAAAATCAACTACTTGTTTAAAATTTTGTATTTTTTCTGCTATTTAATTATTTTTAAAAGGCACCCTTAAAAATGCAGTTTTAAATATAATTAATTGGTTTTATAAAATAAGGGTTACAAGTTAATACTTTGTATATGGAACCCTTGGTAGGTATTAAAGAAAGTAAAACCTGCTTAAGGGTCCTATAATCATTTAATTATTTCCATTTAGTTTGGTCATGTATCATTATTAAGCGTAAATGCATAATAAAATACAATTACTTACAATGAGTTAGTAGTCATACTATGATGCTAATATTTACACATTTTTAATCATCATTATGTAGTGCTGTAGCAAAAACCACCTTGAATTATGCTTATATTATGCTATTATATGTTTGTCTGAATACATTTTATAACTCTTAAAATCAGTTTCATTTTTTATTGCAGGTACTGATGAAAGTCAAATGGCAGACAAGGTGACAAAGGGCCTGTTTGTAAAGCTGTGTGGAGCATTGTGTCACACTGCCAACTCATCACCCAAATTATTTAACGTGATGAGTGGTAAGAAGGTTAAGCGTAAAACGGTTGATATGTTACTTGAAAAGGAGTTTATTACCAAAAGAACAAAGTACGTTTGTGGAGACTGTGTGCAAAAGGTAGACAGTATTCCAGTAAAGACATTGCCGAATGAAACATTAAATGCCATTGTTCACAGTACCTCAAAAAATACCGGTAATTGTGAAGATGATGATGTTTCAGAAGTTATTAAACATATTCAGTCAGACATAACTGCTTTGTATAAAGACAGTCAAAAGTGTAGCATTGAAAACTTAATAACATATAATGCTGAGGTATGGTTACAAAATAGACCATCATGCTTAGTGGGCTTATTGCGAAAAATTTGTGGAATTGAGAAATCTTCATCAATCGAAAACATGCAGATGGCAAAAATTATTGAAATTATATATGGATGTAGAAACAAAAAATTGATCTTGCCACTGTCATTTCAGGAAAATTTAATGGTGTATTCTATGTCAAGGAACAAACAGCTAGTTTCCTTCATCTCTAAGTTATCCCCTGCAGGAGGTGAGTCGTCTATCGTGAGATGGATGACACAGCAGGCTGAATCACCAGTGTTGTATCCAGAGGGCTTGGTCAGGTCAGTTTTTGACAATGAGCAGGTCGTTGGTAGATCATACCAAATCAAGTCAGACAATAAACAGCCAATTAGTATCATTACTAGCCACATGTACATTGTAATTGATGAAACAAATAAAATTCAAAATGAAGTGAAATTTTCCCCAAGTAATTGGCTATTCCAAGAATCAACTGAACAGCAAAAACAGAATTTTCTTTCTCCCAATTATGACAGTGATAACTTCAGGGAGACCAGAAATCAATTGATTCAAGAACGTTTGTCTAGTGTAAATTGTGAAATGTCTGCCAAAGATGACTTAGTTGAAAATTATTTAGCTAAGAGAGAACAAATTGAAATGGAAAAGATTTGTGTAGATTGTGGTGGTGAAAATGAAAAGAAGAGTAGAAAGTGTACCAACTGTGGTGGTATGTTGGAACATGAAACTATGAATATGGCACACTTGAAGAAAAGTGCAAATCCTTACAGTCATTTCAGGAATGTTGGTCACATAGCCAATTCATTAAAAGTCAAAACTGGTGAACCTGACCATTTAAATCCATCCAGCTTTCAAAATATTTCAGAAATTTTATATAATCTTGCTGCAAGATCTGGAATTTGTGAAGCTGGGGATCGTAAGTGGCTATTTTTAGAATGTGATGGCGGCATCTATGCAATTGTGGAAAAATTACTTTTCAATGTTTTTCAGTGTCCAACATGTAAGGAATCCTTTTATGGCACAGAAGCATTTAACAATCATAGATGCAGCATCTTACATGATGTTACTCCAGTGCATGAGTTCGGGTGGATTTTACCCTTGCCTGGATTGCTTCATGTGGAGATAAATGCTTGCAAAGCTTTTTTCCAGTTGAATTGGGAAATTTTTATGAGAGAAGTATGTTATCAGCTAGGGTTTAAAACACCAAAAGCACAGGAGTGTGCAAGAAAATGTGTGGACCATCACAAAACGTTTAGAATTCTTGAAATTGTATATATCGCTATGAGTGACGAGCTGTTGGTGCCCTTTATAAATTATTGTCACAGTGAAGACATACAGCCAACTGTTGAGCAGTATTGGATATGGAGCAAAGAAGTTGTAAATCCAGATTACTTGTACTGTCAACAAAGGGTGTTAACTTTTGTTCACGCCATCATTGTTTTTAGAATAGGCTGTAGACGTGGAAACCCTGATCTTCTTCTAGCTGGTATGCAAAGAATGACTCTACTTTTTTATTGTAGGAATCACCCTCGTTATCAAAGAATAATGGCAATAAATTCCTATATAGAAACGATGATGCCAGATGAATTGAAAGAAATAGTAAGGAAGTCTCTTACTTTAAGCAGAACTGGTAATGTTGGCCACTATCAGGGTGGAGATGCCTGTTTAGAGGAAATAAACAGAGAGGCTAAATCTTGGGTTTCACCTGTGGGTGTTCCCAGTGAAAATGAATGGACCAAAGTTTTCAGGAATTTGGATTCGCTCAACAAAATAAAACAAAATCTACTAAGTTCAGACTCTGAACCATCTGCTAAAAGCAAGGAGGTTGAATGTCACATCTACTACAAGGAAATTGTTCCTGTTAGAGCTTTGTTGCGAAAGTATTTGTCAAAGCCGATGGAACAACAACCACATACAAATGTGTCTGGAGACAAAAAATTGTCAGAACATCTGGAAAATATAACATCCGAGTCAGAAGATTTACGAGCTCATTACCATCAGTGTTTCTTGTCCGGTGAACAATCAAAGCTTCCTAACATCTGTGTATCGGATGAGGAGCAACACAATTCTAAACTGTTAGAAAATTTAAGTAAATTAGAAATTAAAAAGAAAATTTTTCAGCTAATGGAAAACCTCTCTGATAGGGAAAGAAAACTTATGGAGGAAGTTTTCATTAAGACTGTACAAAATAAATAAAAACATGATTATATTGCGTTTTACTATACGCTTGTAGAGGATTCCATAAATTCAGATTGAGCAAATTGTGTATTACCATTTGTAATGATAACATAATGACATTGGGTGATACATATTTATTGCAAACATTTTAACACAATCATTTGACAAACTAGACTAGATGGTGTCAATATAAATGTGTACAGGAAGTCTGTAAAATGATAATGTATTTAAGAGAAGTAATTCATTCAATATTCTTCACTTTATATGTCAGTAAAATTGTGTATATATTTATGAATATGTAAATAATTGAAATGAAATAAAATGCATTTGAAACAAAATGTGATTTCATCATGTTTTAACATATCATTCAATCACAATGATAAATGTGAAAAATATATTTCTTAAATTAATAATATAAAACAACTAAAAAAACACATTAAATTGCACACTTATGATTGTAACATGTATCATACAGGTATCAATTTCATGTGCTCAGTTACATAATACACTGTACACTTTTTTAACTGAAAAAATCAATAATGATTATGCATTAATGTACATAATTGCTATTAAACAACGAGTATTTGCATTCGCATGACAAATAAGGTCATTACTGAGAAGGTACCTTTTAAAAGAACAAAAAAAACAAACATGCCTTAAGACTCAATGACTGATTAAAAGGGGCATATTGACAGCTAATATGTGATTATATTGTCCAAAAATATATGTTAATAAGTATTTAATCTATGTCTCATAATGCTGTATAATTCTCATTAAAGTGCAGTTTTTTAGTCTTTTTCATTTATTCTTATCAATTTCATCAACTTTTCCATGTTACTCGATAAATATATGCATGAAAAGAGAGAATATTCATCATATAAGCACATATCTCAGATTGAATTTAGTCAATATGCCCCTTTTATCCACTGTTTAAACAAGATACACAATTCCTTCAAGGGTGCTTGCTACAATCAAACTTAAGGGAAGTTATAGACTTCCTTGAAGGAATGTGTATCTTGGCACAAACAGCATGGCCCCAAAATCCACAACCATCTGTTTCACAACCAAGCCATTCAGCCTGAAGACCATGTTTCTCAAAGTTTTGTCATCATTAGATTTGAAAATAATTTTGCAAATGGAACATTTGTTGATTTGCTTTTTAGAAACACTTTGAGTGACATTTTTTTTACCTGGCAAATTATTAATTGCTTTTGCTTTTAATAATGTTGCTGGAGATTTCCGTGGTGATCCAACAGGAACCTTCCTTTGCGGTCTGCAATCCCCACCAACCTGCAACCCAACAGTCCTTGAAGCACTTTGTGGATGCGCCCCAATAATGATGCGGCCTGACTCCGTGATAATTTTGTACGACACTGTAGCAGCACACTTTGAGTGCAGGAGCTGCGCCTTAACAAAATTCAGCAAAAACACATTTAAACAAAGGAACAATTTATATAATGTAGATCTTATTTGTTATATTTGGAAAATTTAATGACATTGTAGTTTGGTGTGTATTTAAACTGAACAAACTTTAATACATTTTTTTATATTACAACATCGATTGAAGCACCAATGTATGTTTTCTTATATTTTCAAGTAGTTACTAAAATGATAACAAATTGGCAAAGATTGATTACATGATAAATCCTATATTTATTGTTATCAAATTCTTTTTTATTCAAAAACATAAAATAAAGACTAAACTTCACGATACGATGCTGACTAAGTTTAGCTTTATATGTTACCGATTTCTGAAAGGTTTTCAACCGTTTTGACAAAGATTTTTGTCTTGCTCTTTTGTCTGTAATGAAGTTTTCAAGAATTGGTCCTTGATGATGACTTGCAGACTGGAAAGTAAAGAAAATGACATTTAGGGGCTATGTCTATTTTTTTTTCTCTTCTACATTTCATTTTAGATGTTAATTAATGCTCGAATAACATTTTTACTGTTCATAATTGATATATTGATTAAAAAATATATTAATATTGTTTGGCAATACTGGTTTTAACTTAAAGATTGATTTTACTGTTGTTCCACTTTTTGGCCATTGTTTTTGTCCCCTAAATGTTTTGGGGATACACAAAAGTGTTTAAGTTCATTTCTACTGTATGCCACCATGCAGCGATGACAATTAGAAACTTTTAAGCAGTTCAATATCAAATATAATAATACCCCTGACTGTTCCTCTATGATAACAGCCTCTGGAAGCCTACTATCATTCCCTGTTGTGACCTCTGCCCCAATGTCCATCTCAGGATGTATGTCAGAACTTGAACCCTTTTTTAAACAAATAAATGTATGGGATAGTGCCATTTTTGTTTAGAGAATTGTCTTAAAAATATAAAGTTTAACCTTGTACTATTTATATTTACTCATATTTGCATACTGTATAATTGGGCTTTTAATGTCCGCATGTAGTATAACTGATATTAATGATTGATTTCTTTTGTATCCGATGGCACCACGAGCGTTCACCACAGAATTTGAAGGCGGAAAAAGTTAGGCTTTTTAACGAATTGGAATATATGTATGATTGAAAGTTAATTCCATTAAACAATGCAGCCTAAGCGATAAAGGTCGGTAGTTAAAGCGATACTGCAAGGGCGGTAGTTAGTGATACTGCCGATTTGATTTCCGCTGGGATTTCGAACATAGAAAATATTTGAAAGATTCTGAAAAACAGATGTTGGGCATGCATGCATTTGTATAGTGTTCATAGCAAAATGAGGGCATTATAAGCAGAGTGGTTTGGGTATTATTGAAAATAAAGGGGGGAATGTTTATTAGGGTGGGGGCGTGTATTAGGGAAAATACAGTATATAGGTGGCGCGTCGTGGGAAAACCGGACTTAATGCATGTGCGTAAAGTGTCATCCCAGATTAGCCTGTGCAGTCCGCACAGGCTAATCAGGGACGACACTTTCCGCCTAAAGTGGATTTATGGTTAGAAGACACTTCATTGAAACAGAAAATACCATAAAAGTGGAAAGTGCCGTCCTGGATTAGCCTGTGTGGACTGCACAGGCTAATCCGGGACGACACTTTACGCACATGCATTAAGACCAGTTTTCCAACAACGCGCCACATAGGAACATTTTCCACCACAGAAATGGTCCTTCTACCATATAGCCTGACAGGCAACATTGCCCATATACAAAGTATCTCAATGTTTGCCCAGGGCTTACACGTATAGCTAGGTCTCAGCATAACTTTGTCTTTATATCAGTATTAAATCAGAAAGTGTATAGCATGGATGTTGTGTTCTTCTTGGATGATGTATCAAAAAACATGTCATTTTAACTAGTTGCATTGGTTGAGAGCAACAGTCGGACGGCTGGACATCAGCTGGTGAACACATACCTGACCAACAGGAATTCTGACCCCATGGACCTGGTAGAGCTGGCCAGACAAGTACAGAAGGTGGGGGCAGTTGTGTACAATGTTAAATCAGAAAGTGTATAGCATGGATGTTGTGTTCTTCTTGGATGATGTATCAAAAAACATGTCATTTTAACTAGTTGCATTGGTTGAGAGCAACAGTCGGCCGGCTGGACATCAGCTGGTGAACACATACCTGACCAACAGGAATTCTGACCCCATGGACCTGGTAGAGCTGGCCAGACAAGTACAGAAGGTGGGGGCAGTTGTGTACAATGTTAAACATACATAATTTGCAGAGCTCCCATTGGCTCCAAAGTGTCTTTAGCTAAATTTACCTTGTTTTAGTTGAAAGTATTCACATTTTAGGTATTTTATAGGGTTTAAAGAAAAAGTTGTAGCCAAATGGGAATTTCTTAGCCAAATGTTTTAATTTGTAGCCATTGGCTTGTTTGGTGAGTGTCAGAGTGAGTGGGCCCTGTTCAAGTATCTTACTTGACAGCACTATAAACTGACACAATCATTGTAATAGAACGAGTGTTTTTTTCATGGCCCATTTGGTACCAAAATTCGGCCCCATTCCCCTGCTTAAAAAAGTATATATTTTTCCCCTATATTTACCTTATAATTCCCCTCAGAATGTAAGCTTTATTTTGAAAAAAAGAACAGAATCGGACAAAAAATGACTAAAATAGAGGATTTTTCGTCAAATATCCAAATTAATTACGTGTTTTATAAAAAAAGTAGAATATAAACATGTAAATTTATTAATAATGCTTTTCTAAAAAAATCCCCCTTTGCTGTAAAATTTCCCATATGGAGGACCCCGCCACCTTTCCCCCCAAAAGGTGAAAAAACATACTGACTTTTCAAGAAAGCAATGTTCAGTGTATTAGGCTATTAGCATCAGATAAAAAAATATATACTATTGAGAGTTGTGATTGAAATCATGATTGTTTAATTTGTTAACATACTTCCTAAGGCTACTCTGCAATCGTGACTGTGATCCTGGTTCAGTCCCTGCACTTCTACCAGAGTTTGAAGAAATGAGTCTTACTGGAAAGTGGCTCCATTACCCAAGCTTCTATAAACAACAAATTGAATGAGAGAATAATGCTAACAAGTTACCTATTATGGCAAATGGAAAATTGCTTCTTTAATGTTTTAAAGATAAACCTTAAACATAAATGAACCATTTTTATATCCAGAAGTTAATATCTATAGCATTCATTATTCTTGTATTCCACTAGGCTGATGAGTTCACAAAGGCCACATGCGGCAGCAAACTGATGGTCATAGCTGACCAGATAAGATACCTTCAGGAGCAGGCCAAAAAGGTGGGGAAATGAAAATGGTCTCCAATATTATCATCATAATCCCATGAAAAAATATTAACTTTGGTGCCTATTACAAGTTGGTTAAATACAGACTGTTCTGGGTCAAATGGGTTACGGAAATATAGGCTAGCAATTTATTTCTAACCACGTTTAATTAATTTTTTTAATCAGTAATTTACCTCTTCATCTGTTTTCATAATCGGCTGATAGTATAAATTTACAGAAAAAAAAATAATACAAAAAAATTGTAACAAGAGCTGTCAGAGGACAGCACGTTCGAAGGGGCAAACATTTGTTGAAATTAAAAGCTGAGATATGGCAATTATTTCATCAATTTATTCCAAGTTTTAAGTAAATACTTTGGAACAAACACTTTTAACCTCAAAATCTATGTGAAAGGTAGGCATACCTCTGTCAAAATACAAAAGTTATGTAGTAGTATTGCTCCACCTGATGCTGGAGTTGATTACAAAGATGTAATCCAAGTTTCAAGTGAATACCTTTTGTAGTTTAGAAATTATAAGACTTCTGAATAAAAACTAAACACTGAAAATCTTTGTGAAAAGGGGGCATAATTATGTCAGAATACAAACCAGGGTTATGTGGAGTGTGGACCTGATGCTGTAGTTGATGACAAAGTTATATTCCAAGTTTCAAGTGACTAAGATTTGAAGTTATAAAACTTTTGAATAAAAACTTTGACTAGAAAATCTCTGTAAAAAAGGGGCATAACTCTGTCAAAATACAAAACAGAGTTATGGAGAATGTTGCACCTGATGCTGGAGTTAATGACAAAGGTTAGTTCCAAATTTCAAGTTAATAACTTGTGTAGTTTTACAAAAACTACAAAAAAACTTGACGAAGGATTAAAAGATGCGTCACTAGTCAGCATGTTTCAGATATTGCTTATAATGAAATTGAAATAGTACTTAATAATAATAGTGATTGAATACAGTTATCAGCATTTTTTATGGCTACAATGTCATAGCACATATAATATATACTCATAGCAATTCATTCTCTTTTGTTTATATTTGTTGTTGTGCAATATTATCTACAACATAGCATTGGTACATATACATGTAATGAGTCTATTCATTGTATTGTGAGTATATACAATTTTGGGACATGATTATGTATTAATGTTATATATGTGTATATGTCTATTATGCATGCCTTCATGTATGTATGTATGTACGTATGTAAATATACTATGAGCAAATAAAATATTGCACACACACACACACACACGCACACACACAAAGTGGAGTGTTGAAGTTATAAAACTTTTGAATATAAACTTAAAACAAGATCAAACTAGGGTGCTGATGCCGGGGCGAAGGAAAAGTTAACGATTTAGGAAAACTCGCCTATTCTTCGAATAGTCGAGCTGAAAATGGTTTTTAAATCGAAGTTGTTGTTTACATGCATTTATGTGTTAGTAGTACACTTCTAGCTTGTGCTTATAGTAATTGTGTCATTGAAAAGGTACACAACTATTCTCTATACCTGCATGTATCTCAGGTTCTGGAGGAGGCGAGACGGGACGCCATGCTGCACCATGCGGCCTGCAATCTGGTTAAGAAGCCGGGCCAAGTGTACTACCTGTACGAGAGGCAGTCCGGGCAGAAGTACTTCTCCATCTTGTCACCACAGGTACGCAGCACACAGCAGGGGCCATATCCACAAAGCTGCTGAGGTCAATCTCAACTTATGTCATACTTTCAAGTACAATTTTCCTCGTGAAAATTATTAAGTTATATTTGCAATATGGTAAAATAAGAAGCATATGTTGGTTCTTTACGAGATTAAAACCATTTAAGTCAAAATAAGTTTTTTTTTATCTAGCAACAGACTAGCAACAGACTTAAAGGGACTGAACTCCAGACGGTCCAATTGTGAAAACGAAAGAAAATTGTCAAAAATAAACTTGTTTTCTTACATAATCGTGTAGAACACATTACAAAATTAGACACATTTTTATTTACCTGACAAACAATGATTTTGTATAGCTTTCGTCCTTTTTATAGTCCTAAAATCTATAGCGTCTGCAGACTTTTTAACCCATCGAGTAATTAAAAAATAGCGTCATTTATATTTAGGATAATCACGTGAAAGTTTAGTTTTGTTCAAGTCACGCATGCACACACTTGAATCAGGTGCTTGTATTGGGGAAAGCCACTGTATTTTTAAATTGGGAATACCGGGTTCAAGGAAAGTGTGAGCTAATTCAACTTCTATTTTTTTTAATGAAATATACAGTTTATGACAGTATTTGATCGTGTTCTATACAAATGGTGATGGTTTTACACATGTTTCTACCGTTTAGGCATAACTACAAAAAAGTGCATATTTTAATGCCCATCTTTAAGGAATTTTATGATTTTAAGAAATTTACTTGAGTTTTTGCAATGGAGCTTGGTGGACACAGACCCTCGGCCTATTCTTAGCCTTCAGAATTATGAACAGACTTTGACTAAAGAACATATGAGGCGTGTCGTGGGAAAACTGGGCCTAATGCATGTGCGTAAAGTGTCGTCCCGGATTAGCCTGTGCAGTCCGCACAGGCTAATCCGGGACGACACTTTCCGCTTTTATGGTATTTTCTGTTTCAAGGAAGTCTCTTCTAAATATAAATCCTCTGTAGGCGGAAAGTGCATCCCGGATTAGCCTGTGCGGACTGCACAGGCTAATCCGGGACGACACTTTACGCACATGCATTAAGCTCGGTTTTCCCATGATATGCCACAAATGCTTGTGCCTGCTCAGGTACTGGTATGCTGGATACCAATGTCGCTTATGTCATTAACAAATTGTTCAAATAAAAATGGTGTAATTAAAAGTTGGCGAACATCAAATAACTGCATTCTTAGAACAAAACAGTTTCAAGAATATTCCCATTAAGATGTCTTACTCTTAGGTCTAAGAATGGGTTGGTCAATATGGGCCCAGAGTTGACAGTTGTTCTCCAAAGACATACTGAATAATAATATAGGGGGGTTTTCAAATGACAGGATGATCTGCTTTGCCGTGTTTAAGCTATACATTTTGTGACATTGATACGATGATGGTCAGTAGGTGTATATTGGACCATTCATATCTGAAAAGTGATAAGTGCAGTCTAGATATACTTCATTCTCTATGGAGATTTTAGTAGCTTTAATTTAGGGTTAATTGATTAAAAAACACAATTATTGAAAGTAAATATTAAACATTCTTCATAAAGAAAATAAAAACCTGTAGTTAAAATATTCATTTTCCTAATATTTAGTATTAACTTATAGACATATAATTTTGTAGTACTGTACACATACTTCAGAATAGTTTGTTTTCGTCCGTTTGATAGCTTTCATTACATTAAGGTCTGAACAATTTGATTTCAATCGTTATTGACGATAGTTATAACGAACATAAATATAACAGGCAGCTTTGTTAGGCACTCGTTCTGCAAACTGTAAGCACTAGGTGTTTACATCCAAGTTAGTAAAGAAGTACATTACAACATTTCAACACAGTTCAGTTAATTTCATTTCTATGTTGCTTTTTTTCACGTGTACTGTGTTAATCTTTAACTGTACCTTCCTATTTCACAGGAATGGGGTGCAAGTTGTCCGCACGAGTTTGTTGGTGCGTTCAAACTAGAGCACGACATGAGCTGGACTCCGTACGAGCACATCGATCAGCGAGCGCAAGACTTCGCCCTCATCAACAAAGTCATGAATGCTCAGTTAGCCCTGGTCGACGCTGCTTCACCCAACTTCAAAGGACTTACCTCAGAGTCTAAGAACAGCCCTACTGCCAAATTGACTGATTTGGGAAACACTGCTAGTCCGAAAGAATGAGTGCAGTTGTAATCATAATGGTTTTAGTTTTATCTACAATTGTGATAATATGTATATTAATAATTTGTCCTTGACAGACAAAAGGTCCCATCAGCATACGTGCAAAGGAGGCTGATAAGCCCTTCTGGCTCTCAAGGGACATTATGTAGTTCTTTGTTGAGAAAATTGTATCTTATATACTGAAGGACTTTTTTTTTAGCTCACCTGAGCACAACGTGCTCATTGTGCTCATGGTGAGCTTTTGTGATCGCCTTTTGCCCGTCGTCCATCGTGAGTCGTGAATCATTCGTCGTCAACATTTACCTCGTGAACACTCTAGAGGCCATATTTATTGGCGAATCTTCATGAAACTTGGTCTCAATGATATCTCGGCCTAGTTCGAAACAGGGTCATGTGGGTTCAAAAACAAGGTCACTAGGTCAAATTGAAGTAAAAGCTTGTTAACATTCTAGAGTCACAATTTTTGCCCAATCAACATAAACCTTTGCTCAGAACCTTTGTTCTTATGATATCTCTGCCGAGTTCGAAAATATTTCCACTCCATGGAAACACAGGGCCGACAGGGGGCGGGGCAGTTTTTCTTATATGGCTATAGAAAAAGCTTGTGAACACTCAAGAAGTCACATTTTTTGCCTAATCAACATGAAAGTTGCTCAGAAGTTGTTCTTATGATGCCTCGGCCGAGTTCGAAAATGGTTCCGGTCCGTTGAAAAACATGGCCGCTGTAATAACTACGCCATTAATATGCCGGAAACTCAACCTTTTATTATCTCCCTTGATCACATCATACTAAACACGTCAAAGTACCATAGGTTAACAAATACACAATACATGACATCCCCTTTTCTTTCTTTTTTTTTTTAAATATATATATGACTAACTATACTGAACTAAGTGGAACAAGTAAATAATATGTATATTATGAAACATACATGTTAACTGATTAACAAAAAAACTGCTAGTAAGAAGACCTTGTGACAAAACAAATTAGTGACTAATCAACATGGTAGCAAGTAATGATTTTACATGACTAGAAAACAATGATTAGCAAAGTTTGTTTATCATACATTACTAATTAATTTGACCATGTATAACACTAGGGGATTATTATGCCCCTTAACACTTGCTTACAGCTTGCACCAAACGTGATATTTTACACTAAATGTAATCGGCTAGTTTGTTCGGTTTCCTAATTTGTCTGCCGAATCTTGTGTGAACTGGTCTGGATTTCTCTGTGTTGTTGGTAGCGTTTGTTAGCTGCGACTGTTTTTCTGGTGACACGCAACTTTGTGACTTGGTATGTTCGTTAAGTTCACCATTTTCGCGATTCATGGTTTCACTTTGCACACTTTCGCGATTTGTTGTTTCATTTCGCGCACTTTCGCGATTTGTTGTTTCATTTCGCGCACTTTCGCGATACGCGTTCTTGTGACTAGTAGACCGCATAAATGGAACATCTGGCTGTTGCGCGACTATCACATGTGGTTTTTCACGCGTTTTCATCAGCATTTTGGAGTTTCGGCGATACTCGTAACCACTATCACCTGCCCGAACAATATGCGAACGCGGATACTCTGTGTCGCGGCTGAATTCTGCTGGTTTCCATCCTTCAGGAGTGTGGATTCTGATGGAATCTCCTGGTTTCACCTCGTCCTTGGCCCTGGCATTGCGATCGTAGTAGTACTTCTGTGTGTGCCTGTACTCGAGAAGCTTTGATGTGACCTTCTCGGTTTTATCTGGCCCCGAATTTGGCTTTCGTAAGGCATTCGTTATTGGGACAAGTGTTTTGGCTCTACGTCCCATTAGTCTCTGCATTGGCGATCCAAGCTCATCATCGCGTGGAGTGTTTCTGAGTTCCAATAAACTCAGATAGATATCATCACCCGTATGAGAACATTTCTTTATCAAGTTTTTAACTGACTGAACAGCTCTCTCAGCAAGACCGTTCGCTTGCTGATGCAGTGGAGATGATGTCACATGGTTGATGCCGTACTCGCTCACGAATTGTTTGAATTCGCTACTCACGAATTGTGGACCATTGTCGGATATTAATGTGTCCATGATACCGTATCTCGCAATGTTTGCTTTCATGTGTTTTAGAACAGTACTTCTTTTAGTGTCATTTTGTAAAGGCGCTATTTCAATGAAGTTCGAGTAATAGTCAACCATTGTTAGGTAGTGATTTCCTTGTATTTCAAACAAATCCGTCCCAACCTTGCTCCACGGTAGCGACGGAACGGGCTGAATTATCATTGGCTCTTTTGTTTGCTTGTTTCTGTGCGTTAAACATGTGGTACATCTGCTTACTAGCTCTTCAATCTGATGGTTCAAACCTGGCCAATATACAAGTTCTCTGGCCCGTTTCTTACAATTAACCACTCCGAGATGTGACTTATGAATAGCATTGAGAGTTTCTGTTCTTAGCTCTGCAGGAATGCACACTCTTTCCCCTCTGTATAACAAACCATTGTACACTGCTAATTCATCACGAACGTCCCAAAATGGTAGAGCTTTTGCTGGCACTTCCTTCTTAGTCGCTGGCCAACCAGAACAGACCACTTGTATTACCGCCTGGAATTGTCCATCTTTCTCTGTAGCATCAGCAATTTTGTCATGGTTACTGCAAGACAATGTTTCGATGTTCAAGACCATCAATTCTTCGTCAATGGCTTTCTCACCTACTTCGCTCAGTGGCAATCTACTCAAGCAATCCGCCAAACCCATGTCTTTACCACTTCGATGCACAAGTGTGAACTCATATGGTTGTAACTTCAGCATCATTCTCTGAATTCTTAACGGTGCTGCATGTATGGGTTTCTTCATGATGCTTTCTAATGGTTTGTGATCAGATTCAATAGTCAGGTCCTGTTTGCCATACAACAATTTGTGAAACTTTTCACAGCCATAAACCACTGCTAACATCTCCTTTTCTATCTGCGCATATCTTTGTTCCGCTGGTGACAGCGCACGTGATGCATACGCGACTACTCCATCTGCCTGAATTACAGCTGCTCCTAGGCCTCTCATAGACGCGTCAACAGTTAATGTTGTTGGTTTTGCTACATCATAGTACTTCAGCACCTCTGTTGATGTGAGAACTGATTTTATCTTATTGAAGGCTTCTCCAGCTTCTTTCGTCCATTGCCATTCAGTTTGCTTTTTCAGATCACGCAAAGGAGCATTGAGCTCGCTCAAGCCCGGAATGAACTTTGATACGTATGACAGCATACCCAGAATTGTCTGGAGCTCACTATGGTCCTGAGGTTCTCTCATTTTCACTATTGCCTCTACTCGCTGATCCGTCGGTTTGAGCCCTTCACCTGTGATTTTATGCCCAACATAGTCAACATCTGGCTGCGCAAAAACACATTTTGATTTGTTCAGTTTTAGATTCATTAATCTAGCCTTTTGAAGCACTTTTCTCAGACGCTCATTGTGTTCACTAAGAGTTTTTCCATGGACAAGCACGTCATCCACCACTACTTCTACCCCCTGTATTGAACCAAAGTGTGTTTGCATTTCTCGTTGGAAAACTTCGCTTGCGCATTTTGCTCCCATCGGCATTCTTAAGAACTTATAACGACCAAAAGGTGTGTTGAATGTCATTAAATTAGAGCTCTCATCTGACAGCTTGATCTGATAATACCCCATGTTGGCATCAAGTGTCGTGAAGTATTTGCTGCCGTGTAGCCTAGTTACTACCTCCTCGATACTTGTCATTGGATAGTGTTCGCGTAGTATCGCTTTATTAAGGTCGGTCGGGTCAATGCAAATTCGAACTCTGCCATTTTTCTTTCGCACACACACCATGCTATTTACAGGGGGGGGGGGGTTCAGTTTTCCTTATATGGCTATAGGAAAAGCTTGTGAAACCTCTAGAAGTCACATTTTTTGCCTATCAACATGAAACTTGCTCAGAACCTTTGTTCTGATTATATCTCGGCCAAGTTCAAAAATGGTTCGGGTCTGGTGAAAAACATGGCCGCCATGGGGAGCGCAGTTTTCAGGAACAGCTTGTGAACACTAGAAGTCACATATTTGCCCAATGTTCATGAAACTTGGTCAGAACATTTGTTCCAATGATATCTCGGTCGAATTCGAATCTTGGTGGTCATGTGGGGTCAAAAACTAGGTCACTAGGTCAAATTGAATAAAAAGCTTCTTAACACTCTAGAAGTCACATTTTTTGCCCAATCTTCATGAAACATGGTCAAAACATTTGTCTTAATGATATCCTGGCCGAGCTCGAATCAGGGAAAAACTAGGTCACTGAGTCTAATTGAAGAAAAAGCTTGTTAACACTCGAAGTCACATTTTTTGCCCAATCTTCATGAAACTTAGTCCGAACATTTGTCCCAATGTTATCTCGACCGAGTTTGAATCTGGGTCATGTGGGATCAAAAACTAGGTCACTAAGTCAAATTGAAGACAATGCTTGTTAACACTCTACAAGTCACATTTTTTGCCCAAATCTTCATTACAATTGGTCAGAACATTTGTCCCAATGATATCTCGGCGGAGTTTGAATCAGGGTCATGTGGGGTCAAAAACTAGGTCACTAGGTCAAATTAAAGAAAGATTGTTAGCACTCTAGAAGTCACATTTTTGCGCAATCGTCATGAAATGCGGTCAGAACATTAATCTTAATGATATCTCGGCCGAGTTCGAATCTTGCTCATGTGGGGTCAAAAACTAGGTCACTAGGTCAAATTGAAGAAAAAGCTTGTTAACACTCTAGAAGTCACATTTTTTTGTCCACTCTTCATGAAACTTGGTCAGAACATTTGTCCCAATGATATCTCAGCAGAGTTCGAATCAGGGTCATGTGGGGTCAAAAACTAGTCACTAGGTCAAATTAAAGAAAAACATGTTAACACTCTAGGAGTAACATTATTTGCCCGATCGTCATGAAACTTGGTCAGAACATTTGTGTTCGAATCTGGGTCATGTGGGGTCAAACACAAGGTCAAATTGAAGAAAAAGCTTCAATTTCAATATGTACTTCAAAATTTTGTATGTCTGTTGTCACTTAAGGTTTTTAAACCATGATGATTAAGGCAGCATTTCCATCACTCCGTATCAGTATATCCATATCCGTATAAAAATCTAACACATGGAAAATTGTTCAACTAATTAAACTCAGGTGAGCGACCCAGGGCCATTTGGCCCTCTTGTTTATCTACTCCTTATACAAAAGACAATTTATATTATTCTTATACAAAAGATGCACCGCACTAGTTCTTTTGGTTTAGTCAACTGACTTGAGGCGTTCTTTTTACGCAGGTATCTAGTCTTTCACTGTGGCTAATGTTATCTAATATATATGAAAAACTGGATAAAAGATATTTCATTATATTGAAAGTAATTATTTGGTAAAAAATCTTTGAGAATGTTATTTGT
The DNA here is from genome assembly GCA_027627225.1 of Congeria kusceri. Classification (NCBI taxonomy): domain Eukaryota; kingdom Metazoa; phylum Mollusca; class Bivalvia; order Myida; family Dreissenidae; genus Congeria; species Congeria kusceri. The sequence goes on along the minus strand of CM051027.1, from coordinate 1,897,169 downwards.
TGTAATATTAATTACATAATTACATTTTCCCCAAAAGATGTCTTGTTCCGTTTGGGGGCGCTTTGAAATTTACCTATCTGAAAATTTTGTTTTCGATTTCATAATCTTCTATTGTCCAACCATAAAGAGGTAATTATGTCAATGTTCTCTTCAGGTGTTTTCATAGTTGACCAATTTGTTTTTAGAATTACAAAATATGATATTTTTATTGAATCGATTTGCCCTCACACGCGTAATATTCGGTGGTAACAGATTGTTACATCTAATCGGACAGTCTTTAATATGGCTTTTTGAAATACTATAACAAAATAAAGTTTACGACATTGTTACAAATACTCACTTCTCGCCTACACACTTGGGCTAGCGCAGTTGGTTGGTACACTCGTTTCTTGCATACACACTTGGGCTAGCGCAGTGGTTGGTGCACTCGCTTATCGCCTACACACTTGGGCAAGCGCAGTCGTTGGAACACTCGCTTCTCGCCTACACACTCCGGCTAGCGCAGTAGTTGGTATACTCACTTCTCGCCTACACACTTGGGCTAGCGCAGTGGTTGGTACACTAATTTCTCGCCTACACATCTGGGCTAGCGCAGTGGTTGGTACACTCGTTTCTCGCCTACACACTTGGGCTAGCGAAGTAGGTTGGTACACTCGTTTCTCGCCTACACACTTGGGCCAGCGCAGTTGGTTGGTACACTCGTTTCTTGCCTACACACTTGGGCTAGCGCAGTGGTTGGTACACTCGCTTCTCGTCGACACACTTGGGCTAGCGCAGTGGTTGGTACACTCGCTTATCGCCTACACACTAGGGCTAGCGCAATGTATGGTACACTCGCTTGTCACCTACACACTTGGGCTAGCGCAGTGGTTGGTACACTCGCTTATAGCCTACACACTTGGACTAGCGCAGTGGTTGGTACACTCGCTTATCGCCTACACACTTGGGCTAGCGCACTGGTTGGTACACTCGCTTCTCGCCTACACACTTGGGCTAGCGCAGTGGTTGGTACACTCTATTATCGGCTACACACTTGGGCTAGCTCAGTGGTTGGTACACTCACTTCTCGCCTAGGTGATTTGGGTTCAATACCAGGTCCAACTGGTCGAAAATGGGCTCAAATTGAATGAATAGCAAATATTGATTTACATTTCAATACGAGCAAACACTTTTAATAAATGTTCACACTAGCAGAGAGTTTACTCTACATTGTTCAGGTGTTGAAAGGTTGGTACACAAAGTCGGTCGCTAGAAGAGAGTTTACTATTCGTTATTAGATTTGAACCGTTTGACATACAAAGACGGTTACGCATTTATCCAGCAAACTTTGGATATTTGCACTATTTCACTTAGTCTAAAAATTCGACGTCACCTGCCGGTAATCAATGATTTCTGGAGGGAAGAAGACATTCCCAAACTTTGACCATTAATTTTTATTACGCCTGTTTAACAAAGACAAACTTTTTCAATATTCTCTCTCCACATCAAACACCGCATAATACATATGATCTATTATGGCTAAGCAGAAGATCAAAGCAAAACCATGAGACCACATCAAACACCGCATAATACATATGATCTATGAAGGCTAAGCAGAAGATCAAAGCAAAACCATGAGAAGAGCTAAAACTCTTCATCATACAAAATAATAAAAGGTTTTGAATTGAGTTTTAAAAGGACTTGTTCACAGAGTTTTGCACTTTTGACAAACGTTGTGTTTTAACTGCGAAAACTACAGCAGTTGGACTCACCAAAACAAATATTAAATAAAAATAGAATATAATTGAGGTGCGTTGTGGGGAAAGCGGACTTAATGCATGTGCGTAAAGTGTCGTCCCGGATTAGCCTGTGCAGTCCGCACATGCTAATCCAGGACGGCACGTTCCGCCTACAGTGGATTTATGTTTAGAAGAGACTTCCTTGAAACAGAAAATACCATAAAAGCGGTAAGTGCCGTCCCGGATTAGCCTGTGCGGACTACACAGGCTAATCCGGGACAACACTTTACGCACATGCATTAAGACCGGTTCTCCCACGACGCGCCTCATATAATTAAAAGATTTTCCTTAGCTGGGTCTCGAATCTGCGACCGCCGGGATCAAACATCTGTCGCGCTAACTTCTCAGCCATCCTGAAATTCAAAATACTGATGAAAAGCGTTACAAACGCTTTTTGATTTTATCAATTTCAATTGATGATTTTCATGAATGACACTATATTGCCAATATATTTCTTTGGCAGTTACGTTGTTTCGCTAGTTTATATATAAAAACGTATTTTTTTTTTTTTTGGGGGGGGGGGGGTTATGACAAAAATTGTGAAAATTGTCAGTAAGCCAATCTATCAACAGGTACTTATTGATTCACGCTATTGTGAGCAAGTACCTTTAAAAAGTGTTATTTACTTATTGATTCACGCTACTGTGAGCAAGTACCTTTAAAAAGTCTTATTTATTTATTGATACACGCTATTGTGAACAAGTACCTTTAAAAAGTCTTATTTACTTATTGATTCACGCTATTGTGAGCAAGTACCTTTAAAAAGTCTTATTTACTTATTGATTCACGCTATTGTGAGCAAGTACCTTTAAAAAGTCTTATTTACTTATTGATACACGCTATTGTGAGCAAGTACCTTTAAAAAGTCTTAGTTACTTATTGATACACGCTATTGCTTACGGCAATGACTTCAGCTATAGATTTATGCATTTTAATGGGTTGTTTTCTCTAACAAGCATATATGAGATAAAAAATTTAAAATGTTATTTTAGACTCGAATCTGTTTCAATTATATATCGTTGACGGAACAGTATAATAACATTTAGTGATGGTGATGCCCTACAGATTTGTTTTCTTTGATTATGTATTTCTCACCCATTATGGGAGATAAAAGCGATATAAAATAAATCCCAATGAAATCATTGTTTAATTATTTTCTTTTTTTACTAAATATTCGGTATTTCTCACACCATCTGGATATCACCCTTGCAGTGGGCCCTACCACAATTCCCCCCTCCCCCCCAACAATAAAAACGGCTAACAACACTGTATTCACTTGCAGAGTCTTTCGACCTGTATAGAACCTGATCATATTGCACCTATGTATATGACATGTTCTTGAAGATATTTGTTACACAGAGATGGTATATATTCTATCAGACAGTACGAATGTATTTGCTGTTTTATGCTATGGAGGTAAAGAGTGGAAACACCAGTGGGTGATAACATGGTCATTTCACCGTGGGTAGATTGAAATGATAATACGATGATTCCGCCCTGGGGTTTATAAATAAATGAATAAAATTAGTTTTGATTAAACACCATGAAACATGATGATATCAGCGTAAGATTCGCGGTCATTGAAAAGTCATCATTTTGCGAGTGGCTGCGCTACTCGTGAACATAACTTTTCTATGACTACTCGTAAAATACAACGCGATCTTACACTAAAACCAACAAATATCATCTATTTCTTTGGTATGTGGAATGTTGAAGGTACTGATGGGCAACGCGTTCACGATCTATACTGATCGCCTCGGTGAGCAAAGTCCGCCTCGGCAGCTATAAGTAACACATTAGCAATATGGCGACTTCCTCGTCTTAGGACCGGATGTGGTGACCAACATAATGCGCCAATGATCCACGATCTATACTGATCGTATGAGTGAGCTAAGTCCGCTAAAGCATATACTTCTTGTAAAAGTAACACAATACTAATCGCATGTTTCAGGACCGGATGTTGCTGACAAAATTAATTAGTGACAAGATGCTTAACTTCCAGTCTGATGGAAACAAGATGAGTGTTGTGTATTAATTGATTTTTCTTAAAAAATGATTTAAAGAAATTATAATGTATATAAAAAATGGCAGAAAAGAGTAAAACGAGTGTCCTCAAACTTCCAGAATTGAGAGAGATTCTCCGTCAAAATAAAATTAAAGGTTACTCACACTATATCAAGAAACAATTGGTTGAGCTGTTGAAAGAAAAGGGGATGCTACCAGAAGAACCGCCTAAGCCAGAAAAACCAAAGAAAGAGGTAGACCCTAGGTTTTCAAAATTAAAGACAATCAGGACAAACCCTAAACGAGTCGTGTTAAAGGATGTTGAAACAGGAGATGAGAACACATTTCCATCAATTTACAAAGCATCACGATTCATAAACCAATCCCCGAGAATAATAACATTCTGGGATAAAAGGGTGTGGAATAACAAGTATGAAATTAAAGTTGAGGATAGGCAGCAGGTCGATGCACTCCAAGACCCTGTAATGAGATCCATAGAAAACTTGGAGATTGAAATTACCAAAATGTATGATGATGCAGATAGGTTATGTGATACGTACCTCAGTGATGATGTTGTCTAAAAAGATACATGATGATGTATATGTAGAGCATATATACATCATATAGTATGGATGCAAATGAAGTGAATGAAGGAATATTTATAATTTGATGACCTACAGCGAATTTTAAGAAAAAATGAATTTTATAAAAACTGACTTAAAGAAAATAAAAATCTATAATAAATAAAACAATGAGTTTTTTTAGACGAATCGGAAATGCTGCATTAAATGCCGCATCAAATGTTGTATCAGCAGCACGAAGAGTGGCGTCGGCTGTTGTTCCAGAGGCTGTGCAAAGAAGAATCAGCAGTTTTAATGACTGGTTAACCAGTTATGTGAAACCAACACAAATCAAGCAAGTGTTGAATAAGGTGATGGAGCATGTAAGAAAAATTTACCCACAAAGACAAAAAGATTTCGAAATCATAGAGGGTAGATCCGCGTTGAGGAGATTTACAACGCAGTATGTTATAGAGGGGAGAGAGGGTTGTGATGCAACATCGTTCCTTAATAATACCAAACAAGTTGTAACCGATCTTCTCAGGAAGAATCGTAGAACGCGAGTCAAGCTGATTCTTAGATGCAACATGGAAAGAGTTAGTATTGTTAATGAGACAGCAATTGTAGAACCTGCAGCCTTTCATTCTAATGTTGAGGTTAACTTAGAGGGAAATGATGTAGATGAACTATATGATTCAATGGTAGACAGAGCCTTAGAAGCAATGGCAACGTTTCAGATGCGGGGTAGCAACTGGACATTTAGATCAGTCATGAGCCGCTAAGAGGAAGCTCTTACATCCCTCTTCCCAAAGAGCTTGCAACAAAGAAGGCAATCATCAATTTGAAGAACGATGATGATAAATGTTTCATGTGGTTTGTGCTACGAGCCCTAAATCCAACTAAAAATCACCAAGAACGTATTGACTCAGTGCTAAAAAGTAAGGAAGATACATTGAATATGAGTGGTATTGAGTATCCTGTTTCCCTAAAATCTATAAATATGTTTGAGAAGCAAAATTCAGACATTTCTGTAAACGTTTTTGGTTATGAATTCAATATTTACCCATTGAGAATAAGTTAGCATATGAATAGAAAAGTTACCGTTAATCTTTTGTTAATTTCAGAAGGGTTGAAGACGCATTACTGTCTTATTAATAACATGAGTCGCTTGTTGTCTTCGCAAACTAGCAATCATCAACATACAAGTCATTACTGTATGAGGTGTTTAAACCCATTCCACTCCATAGAGTCTTTGAGCAAGCATCAAGAATATTGTAATAAAAACGAACCTGTCAAGGTAGTGATGCCTAATGAGGGCTCAATAATTTACTTCAGAAATTATCAGAATTCAATGAGAGTACCCTTCATTGTATATGCTGACTTTGAGTCTTTCATTAAACCAGTTGATACATGCGAACCAAACCCAAAAATAAGTTACACTAAGCTTTGTTATTATATCAAATGCTTTGATGATAATGTGTACTCACAGGAACCAGTGACGTATACAGCCCAATCTGAAGATGAAGATGTATCACAAAAATTTGTAGAAATGTTGGAAGCGGATGTAAAGGCTATCAGCAATATTCCACCAAAAAAGATAATATTTGGTCAAAAGGAACGGATAGATTTCGAAAGAGCAACAAATTGTTGGATTTGTCAACGTGGGTTCGGTGAGAAGGATAAGAAGGTTAGAAACCACTGTCACTTCACTGGAAAATACAGAGGAGCAGCCCACAACAAGTGCAACCTCGAATACAAAAAACCAAATTTCACCCCCGTAGTATTTCATAACCTCAGCGGGTATGACAGCCATCTATTCATTAAGAATCTTGGAGTGAGTAAGGGTAATATTAACTGTATTCCTAACAATGAAGAAAAGTACATAAGTTTCACCAAAGAGGTTATTGTTGATTCTTATACTAACAAGAAGGGTGAGAAGAAGGATGTTAAACATCAACTCAGATTCATCGACAGCTTCAAGTTTATGGCATCTAGCTTGGAAAAACTAACGAGTAACTTAAATAAGAATTGTTTCACAGAAACATCAAAGTTCTACAAAGGCAAACAACTAGATCTACTACTGAGGAAAGGTGTTTACCCATATGAATACATGGATTCACTCAAAAGGCTAGATGAGACTCAGCTTCCACCAAAAGAAGCATTCTATTCTAGACTAAGCGGTGAAGGGATTAGTGGTGAAGACTATGAGCATGCTCAGAAGGTGTGGAAAGAGTTTGGTATGACTTCACTGCGCTCCTATCATGATTTGTATAATCAGTCAGATGTTTTGCTCCTGACAGATGTCTTTGAGAACTTTAGAGATGTCTATAGTAAAAACTATGGATTAGACCCCGCGTGGTATTACACAGCACCTGGTCTGGCGTGGGATGCTGCATTAATGATCACAAAGGTTAACCTAGAGTTGTTATCAGATTCAGACATGCTACTCATGGTGGAGAAAGGCATCCGAGGTGGAATCTCAATGATCTCAAACAGGTATGGAAAGTCCAACAACCCGTATATGGGGGATAAATTTAACAAAAATGAAGATACTAAGTATATTACATATCTTGATGCAAACAATCTCTATGGATGGGCGATGAGCAAACCCCTACCTACACATGGATTTCAATGGATGACTGAAAATGAATTGACAAACTGGAAGCAACACCCCTGCATTTTGGAAGTTGACCTAGAGTATCTAAAGGATTTGCATGACTTACATAACGACTATCCCCTCGCACCGGAAAGCATCAAAGTAAATAAGGTTGACAAACTAATTCCCAATCTCAATAACAAGGAAAAATACGTTGTTCACTATGAGAATCTCAAGCTGTATGAGAGCTTGGGACTAAAAATTACACAAATTCATAGAGGTATTAAGTTTGAAGAAAGCGCGTGGCTCAAACAATACATCGACCTAAACACAAACCTCAGGGCAAAGGCAAACAATGAGTTTGAAAAAGACTTCTTCAAGCTCATGAACAACTCAGTCTTTGGTAAGACCATGGAGAACATTAGAAGCAGAGTGGATATTAGATTAGTGAACAATGAGGCAAAAGCAAAGAAGCTTGCTGCTAAACCAAACTTTAAGCATTGTATTATCTTTGATGAAAATCTAGTAGCCATACACATGAAAAAAACTAAATCAGTTTTTAATAAGCATGTCTATTTAGGAATGTGTATTCTTGATCTGAGTAAGACGTTAATGTATGATTTTCACTATAATTACATGAAAAAAAAATATGCAGGTAGCGCGAAGCTTTTATTTACAGATACTGACAGTCTGGCATATGAGATTGAAACTGAAGACTTTTATAAAGATATTAGTAGTGATGTTAGGGATAAATTTGACACATCTAACTTCCCCAAGGACCACCCTTCTGGAATAGAAGCTGGTCATAATAATAAAGTGGTAGGTATGTTCAAAGACTAAGCGGGAGGTGAGATTATTGAAGAGTTTGTTGGGTTGAGGGCAAAGCTCTATTCGTATAAAATGTTGAAAGGAAAAGAGGAAAAGAAGTGCAAGGGAGTCAAGAAACCGATTGTTAAGAAGAGTATTCAATTTGATGATTACAAGAAATATCTATTCACGGGGAAAGAACAGCTAAGAAAAATGAATGTCATTAAAAGCCATGGACATAAAATATATACAGAGGAGCTCAACAAAGTTGCCCTTTCAGCAAATGATGACAAGAGAGTGATCTTGAATGATGGGGTGCATACATTGGCGTATAGACATTGGCGAGCGGTCCAATAAAAATAATACGTCGCGATTATAAAAATGGAATCGTTCATTTCTGTCGGAAAAGTCGTTTTACCAAATAAACCGTTGAGCAACATCGAATTGATCAAAGCGGCTGAGGAATTAAAAATACCTAATTTCAGAGGAGTGTTTATGCGTAATCAACTTCCAAAACGACCAGTTAAAAATGAATGCGGTATACTAAATCTCGATGATACTGTGGCTGGTGATGGTATTGGTTCACCAAGTGCTGGAGGAACGCATTGGACGTGTTGGTGGAAGAAGGGTAAAAAGAAACTATACTTCGATAGTTATGGATGTCCTCCTCCGAAAGAATTTATTGCTCACCTGGGTGATGTGGAATACAATATCGAGCAAGTACAACCAAATGAGACTATAGTATGCGGTCATTTATGTCTCTACGTTCTTCTGGAGCTGTCGCACGCTCACGATCACCTAGAGAATATCATACAAGGGCTACTTATCTAAAGAAAAAAAATCTTTATTAAAAATATGCCTGTTGATAAATTCGGTAGAAACAATAGTGATGTGACAGTGAAGAATAATGGTGTGTCATTGTCGTTCATCACAAAGCAATTCCAAAAAATGGGTGACGATATTTTAATCTTAAAGGAATCGCAAAATACACAAACTACAAAGTATTCCAATCATTTTAAAGAATTAATAGAAGCGAACGACAAAACGGAAAAAAAATTAAAAACTGTTGAAAAAATTCAAAATGTTCTTATGGAAGCAGTAAGCAATCTTAAACATTATATAACCATTTGGGCAGAGGAATCTGGAGGGTTAACACAAGGTAAACAAGAGTTTTCTTTCAGTAATGGTTTAAGTAGTTATAAATCAGGATATGTAGTATTAACTCATTCAGTCATTAAAAGGATTGGTTTGTCTGTATCAAGCTCTAATTCAGAAGCAGAACCTGTGGGAGTATCAGTGGTTGTTAACAATAAAATTTTACCAAATTGTAATATATATAAGCCAGTAGGAAAGACCTCGTATGTTCAGAATACACCTGAAATTCGTCTCAACCCGGGGGATATACTAAATTTTGAAAGTGAAGTAACAACAAAAAATATAAGTGAGGCTATAGTTTCAATACTTCTAGAAATTGATCTATAAAAATCTTGCCAAAAGAAAATGCCAGTAAATAAATTTGGACTTATGCTTAATGAAGGCGTTACTGTTGAAGGGGTATCAGCCACGTACGTAAACAACAATTTTCTAAGGAGAGATGGTACAAATACTGCAACCGGTTCTATAAATATGAATGGGAATACATTAACAAATGTCTCAGATCCAGTGAATGCGCATGATGCTGCTACAAAAGGCTACGTTGATCTTTTAGCGCAAGCAACTACTAATAATATCAAAAACAAAGTGTTACTGTTAGATGGAACAACGCAACCAACGCATGACATAAATGACAAGATCGCCTTGCACGAGCTCTTCTATTGTCATCTTTCCATTAGTTACTATAGTTTTATTGACAATAAACTTATGTCATGACAATAGAAGAGCTCGTGCATTGGCTCAAAAAAAAGTGTTTTGAATTTTTTTTGGATTTTACACACAAGTGTGTAAAATTCGTTTTCGCGTAAAAAAAGGGAAAAAAATCGGGCGTCGCGAGTTTTAACAAAGTTTTAACAAAGTTTTAACACAAAGTTTTAACACAAAGTTTTAACAAAGTTTTAACACAAAGTTTTAACACAGTTTTAACACAGATTTTTGAACGGGGTTGAAAAGTTTTGAAGAGTTCATCGACCCCACCTCGACGGAAAATAAAATCTTCAACGGTCTACTAATCGCAGGACTGGGAATGGCGGTATTAACAAAAGCTACCGTCGTAATTCTTTCTTCCGCAAGCAAAAATGACAAGATCGTCATGACATAAGTTGGAATAGTAAAAAGATTACAAATTTAGCTGATCCAACAGCCTCGCGTGATGCTGCTACAAAAGGCTACGTTGATCTTGTAACGCAAGCATTAATGAATTATGTTAGGTCAATTAAATAATATATATTTAACCGTGATTAATGTATGAATTGGTGGTGGCCAGGTTTGACCATTGAAATGTCTGGGACAGTGATATTTTAACCATTGATGTGGTTAAATGTGTTTTTTTGACCATTGTTGTGGTTGGTGCGACACGTTTTGGCCCAGAATCGGCATTTTATAACTACTTACATACGGTTATAACTCAAACGATTGACCAGTGAAAACGCTTGTAACATTCGGTCTTAACTCAAACGATTGACCAATGAAAACGCTTGTTACATACGGTCTTAACTCAAACGATTGACCAATACAAAACGCTTGTTACATACGGTCTTAACTCAAACGATTGACCAATGACAACGCTTGTTACATACGGTCTAAACTCAAACGATCGACCAGTGAAAACGCTTGTAACATACGGTCTTAACTCAAACGATTGACCAATGAAAACGCTTGTTACATACGGTCTTAACTCAAAAGATTGACAAATAAAAAACGCTTGTTTCATACGGTCTTAACTTAAACGATTGACCAATGAAAACGCTTGTTACATACTGTCTTAACTTAAACGATTGACCAATAAAAAAACGCTTGTTGCATACGGTTTTAACTCAAACAATTGACCAATGAAAACGCTTGTTACATACGGGCTTTGATTTTCATTGGCTTATTCATGAGTCAGACCATAAGCCTGGAGACTAAAATCAGAGTCAGATTTATAAAAGTCTAAAGAAAAATCGCATTTAACTAGTAAGTGATTGAAAATTAAATATTTTATATGAAACCTAATTACACGTGTACATGAAATTTATATCCAACAAACGGAAATGCAAACATGCATCAATCAATTGTCCAATGGCCCTGACAATACGACACACATGTAAATTGAACTGTCGGTATAAGTAATAGTTGTAGCACACGTTGACCGAGATATGTTTGTTATTTTACGAACCCGCAGGGCGAATTAAATAGTTAACATATTAAGGTCAAAGGGTGCTACAAGTGTTTTATACCATATTTACCAATAACATCGCAACTCTCTAAGATGCTGATCCTAATGGGCAGTTCCTAGACATCACGTGATATCTGACATGCTTCCAAATTTAGCGCTGTCGCAATGTGTCCACTCAGTGCAATTGTTTAGTGCAATAAGTAGCGTGCGTATAAATTACAACTAAACTTCAATATACTGCACGCTACTTATTACATTGGTAGCTTGCATATTAGGCTCCGCCCACCATTTACCGATCTGATATCACAGTTATTGAGTGAAAACTCTCTGAAATATGGTATTAATGAAAACACAATACTTTAGGATGCTTATGGTTTTTAGAAATTTACTTCGCCTGTAATAAGAAAATTTCATACGCATGGACCCTTAATGTTACGTACATCAAACCTCTAGTACCCTAACAGTCGAGAAAAAATACAACAAATACTAGCAACATAAACTAAATGAACATAATTGAGGCGTGTCGTGGGAAATCCTGGGCTTAATGCATGTGCGTAAAGTGTCGTCCCGGATTAGCCTGTTCAGTCCGCACAGGCTAATCCAGGACGGCACTTTTTGCTTTTATGATATTTTCTGTTCTAAATATGCACATGCATTAAGCCCGGTTGTCCCACGACACGCCTCATACATTACGTGACTGAGCGCATCTAATGGCCGTTCTGTAACAGTATGTTTAAATTCACAACTTGTGTGTTGGAAAAAAAAGGATGAGGGAATAAAAAGGATGAGGGAATAAAAAGGATGAGGGAATAAAAAGGATGAGGGAATAAAAAGGATGAGGGAATAAAAAGACACTTGATGGTGGTATTTATGATACCGTTTCAGATTTTTAATCAATATAACATATCACACACTGTTACAACAATGTATACATATATTACGGAATGGATTTGTAAAAATATCTTTTTGCTGAAGGGTAAAACACTTATAGATTAGGAATTTTATTGTTATTATTCTGTGCTATGCATTAAAAAAAAGTACAATTGCCAAAAAAAAGACTTTAAAAGACGTTGCCATTACATGCATAGTTAGGAAATAATTTTTTTTTGACTTCATGTGACAAATAAATGACTTGATAAGAATTATTAACTTATGGTTTAAGTGAAATGAAACTTGTGCATGTGATGCTCCCGGGTATCTAACAAACAATTTGACCATTCGGTCACGAAGAAAGAGAATACACTGCAGTGCTGTTTGTTAGTAATTTATGAACCTAAGAATTCTGAATACGATATTGTTTTAGATTAGCTGCAAAAGAAAACGTTCGGCCCGGAAATAAAGAAATAAATTGTAGTGCATTTTGAAGTTATTTGTGTCCAAAGTGGTGTCCGACCAGGGCCAACAGTCATTGTACTTCTTACAGTGGTGTCTGACCAGGGCTAACAGTCATTGTACTTCTTACAGTGGTGTCCGACCAGGGCCAACAGTCATTGTACTTCTTACAATGGTGTCTGACCATTGCCAATAGTCATTGTACTTCTTACAGCGGTGTCTGACCAGGGCCAACAGTCATTGTACTTCTTACAGTGGTGTCCGACCAGGGCCAACAGTCATTGTACTTCGTACAGTGTTGTGAGACCAGGGCCAACAGTCATTGTACTTCTTACAGTGGTGTCTGACCAGAGCCAACAGTCATTGTACTTCTTACAGTGGTGTCCGACCAGGGCCAACAGTCATTGTACTTCTTACAGTGGTGTCTGACCATTGCCAATAGTCATTGTACTTCTTACAGTGGTGTCTGACCAGGGCCAACAGTCATTGTACTTCTTACAGTGGTGTCTGACCAGGGCCAACAGTCATTGTACTTCGTACAGTGTTGTGAGACCAGTGCCAACAGTCATTGTACTTCTTACAGCGGTGTCTGACCAGGGCCAACAGTCATTGTACTTCTTACAGTGGTGTCCGACCAGGGCCAACAGTCATTGTACTTCGTACAGTGTTGTGAGACCAGGGCCAACAGTCATTGTACTTCTTACAGTGGTGTCTGACCAGAGCCAACAGTCATTGTACTTCTTACAGTGGTGTCCGACCAGGGCCAACAGTCATTGTACTTCTTACAGTGGTGTCTGACCATTGCCAATAGTCATTGTACTTCTTACAGTGGTGTCTGACCAGGGCCAACAGTCATTGTACTTCTTACAGTGGTGTCTGACCAGGGCCAACAGTCATTGTACTTCGTACAGTGTTGTGAGACCAGTGCCAACAGTCATTGTACTTCTTACAGTGGTGTCCGACCAGGGCCAACAGTCATTGTACTTCTTACAGTGGTGTCCGACCAGGGCCAACAGTCATTGTACTTCGTACAGTGTTGTGAGACCAGGGCCAACAGTCATTGTACTTCTTACAGTGGTGTCTGACCAGGGCTAACAGTCATTGTACTTCTTACAGTGGTGTCCGACCAGGGCCAACAGTCATTGTACTTCTTACAATGGTGTCTGACCATTGCCAATAGTCATTGTACTTCTTACAGCGGTGTCTGACCAGGGCCAACAGTCATTGTACTTCTTACAGTGGTGTCCGACCAGGGCCAACAGTCATTGTACTTCGTACAGTGTTGTGAGACCAGGGCCAACAGTCATTGTACTTCTTACAGTGGTGTCTGACCAGAGCCAACAGTCATTGTACTTCTTACAGTGGTGTCCGACCAGGGCCAACAGTCATTGTACTTCTTACAGTGGTGTCTGACCATTGCCAATAGTCATTGTACTTCTTACAGTGGTGTCTGACCAGGGCCAACAGTCATTGTACTTCTTACAGTGGTGTCTGACCAGGGCCAACAGTCATTGTACTTCGTACAGTGTTGTGAGACCAGGGCCAACAGTCATTGTACTTCTTACAGTGGTGTCCGACCAGGGCCAACAGTCATTGTACTTCTTACAGTGGTGTCCGACCAGGGCCAACAGTCATTGTACTTCGTACAGTGTTGTGAGACCAGGGCCAACAGTCATTGTACTTCTTACAGTGGTGTCTGACCAGAGCCAACAGTCATTGTACTTCTTACAGTGGTGTCCGACCAGGGCCAACAGTCATTGTACTTCTTACAGTGGTGTCCGACCAGGGCCAACAGTCATTGTACTTCTTACAGTGGTGTCTGACCAGGGCCGACAGTCAGTGTACTTCTTACAGTGGTGTCTGACCAGGGCCAACAGTCATTGTACTTCTTACAGTGGTGTCCGACCAGGGTCAACATTCATTGTATATCTTACAGTGGTGTCCGACCAGGGCCAACAGTCATTGTACTTCATACAGTGGTGTCCGACCAGGGCCAACAGTCATTGTACTTCTTACAGTGGTGTCTGACCAGGGCCAACAGTCATTGTACTTCTTACAGTGGTGTCCGACCAGGGCCAACAGTCATTGTACTTCTTACAGTGGTGTCTGACCAGGGCCAACAGTCATTGTACTTCGTACAGTGTTGTGAGACCAGTGCCAACAGTCATTGTACTTCTTACAGCGGTGTCTGACCAGGGCCAACAGTCATTGTACTTCTTACAGTGGTGTCCGACCAGGGCCAACAGTTATTGTACTTCTTACAGTGGTGTCCGACCAGGGCCAACAGTCATTGTACTTCTTACAGTGGTGTCCGACCAGGGCCAACAGTCATTGTACTTCTTACAGTGGTGTCCGACCAGGGCCAACAGTCATTGTACTTTTTATAGTGGTGTCTGACCAGGGCCAACAGTCATTGTACTTCTTACAGTGGTGTCTGACCAGGGCTAGCAGTCATTGTACTTCTTACAGTGGTGTCTGACCAGGGCCCACAGTCATTGTACTTCTTACAGTGGTGTCTGACCAGAGCCCACAGTCATTGTACTTCTTACAGTGGTGTCCGACCAGGGCCAACAGTCATTGTACTTCTTACAGTGGTGTCTGACCAGAGCCAACAGTCATTGTACTTCATTCAGTGGTGTCCGACCAGGGCCAACAGTCATTGTACTTCTTACAGTGGTGTCCGACCAGGGCCAACAGTCATTGTACTTCTTACAGTGGTGTCTGACCAGGGCCAACAGTCATTGTACTTCTTACAGTGGTGTCCGACCAGGGCCAACAGTCATTGTACTTCTTACAGTGGTGTCTGACCAGGGCCAACAGTCATTGTACTTCTTACAGTGGTGTCTGACCAGGGCCAACAGTCATTGTACTTCTTACAGTGGTGTCTGACCAGAGCCAACAGTCATTGTACTTCATACAGTGGTGTCCGACCAGGGCCAACAGTCATTGTACTTCTTACAGTGGTGTCCGACCAGGGCCAACAGTCATTGTACTTCTTACAGTGGTGTCTGACCAGGGCCAACAGTCATTGTACTTCTTACAGTGGTGTCCGACCAGGGCCCGTGTTCACCAAGTCATGTTTAGACTTAAGACTAAGAATAAAGAATATTCTTGAAACTGCATTGTTCTAAGAGCGTTTGGCTGGCTGACTGGCTGTGCCAACAGTCATGGCTGGCTGGCTGGCTCGCTCGCCCGCCCGCCCGCCCGCCGTCCGCCCGCCCACCCGCCCGCCGGCCCACTCAGCCACCCACCCACCCACCAACCCGCCCGCCCACTCACCCACCAACCCACCTACCTGCCCTCCCGCCCGCCCGCCCGTTCACTCACTCACCCACTCACTCACTCACCCACTATATCACTCACTCACTATATCACTCATCCACTATATCACTCACCCACTACATCACTCACCCACCCACTCACTCCCTCACACACTCACTCACCCACCCACCTACCCACCCACCCACATAGTCCGCCCGCCCGCCCGCCGTCCCGCCCGCCGTCCGCCCGCCCGCCCGAAAAACTCCCATACTCACCCACCCACTCACTCACTCGCTCACCTACTGACTCACTCACCCACTATATCACTGACAGACTGACTGACTGACTGACTGACTGTCACTCACTCACTCACTCACTCACTCACTGACACATTCACTGACACATTCACTGACTCACACACTGACTCACTAACTCACTCACTGACTCACTCACTCACTGACTGTCACTCACTCACTGACTCACTCACTGACTCACTGACTGACTGACTCACTCACAGACTGACTGACTGACTGAGTGAGTGACTGACTGACTGACACACTGACTGGCTGACTGACTGGCTCACTCACTGACTGACTGACTCACTGACTGACTCACTGACTCACTCACTGACTCACTGACTGACTGACTGACTGACTCACTGACTGACTGACTGACTCACTTACTGACTGGCTGACTCACTGACTGACTGACTGACTGACTCACTCACTCACTCATTCACTCATTCACTCACTCACTCACTCACTGACACACTCACTGACTCACTAACTCACTCACTGACTCACTCACTCACTGACTCACTCACTCACTGACTGTCACTCACTCACTGACTCACTGACTGACTCACTCACTCACAGACTGACTGAGTGAGTGACTGACTGACTGACACACTGACTGACTGACTGACTGGCTCACTCACTGACTGACTGACTCACTGACTCACTCACTGACTCACTAACTGACTGACTGACTGACTCACTTACTGACTGGCTGACTGACTCACTCACTCACTCACTAACTCACTCACTCACTCATCACTCACTCACTCACTCACCCACCCACCCTTCGACTGATAAGAAAATAAATAATAAATAAATAAAAAAATCAGTAAAATATATCACCGACGCACCCAAACTTACTCACATAAAACAAACTTTTCTCTCTGATGTTTTGTTGCGGTTTATATTTTAATATATTCTGCCGTAGCTTGCCAAAGCTGTCAACCGACATTTGACAAAAGATGACACGATATTCAGCCACGAGCAGGTGAATGAACATGGGAATTTTTTGTCAATGAACATGGGCATTTTTTTGTCAATGAACATAGTAATATGACATATAATTATACCAAAGAGCGCGATGTTTTGTGTCTTGAAAAATGAACGTCGCTTCTGTTTGAATTAACTAATTGATGGTACAAAAGTCAGCTATTGGATACATTAAAATCACTGGCAAGAACAGTGTATAAACTATACCGGAAAGTAAACAGTTTCTTTCAATATGCAAACATTTGCAATTGAGAACCTTAAAATGCGTTTGTTCGTCGTTTATTCAAAAGTTAAATAATACTCATACATGGTCTGGATTCAAATTTACAGAAGCAGAGTAAATAAATAAAAATTCAAAAGAAAAACAAACAATTTGTTTATTTCTCTCCATCATGTCGTAAATGACGTTTTTGTTCGACGAACTATGGTCGGCGTCGGTAGGCAAACAACGCCACAGGACGGTATAAAATGGACGTCAGTGTCTTGGAGACATCCTTTGGGCCTCTGAAATTCTTACCAGCAGTCGACCGTCTTCGTCCACAGAAGCAAGATGAATTCGCTGTCCACCGTTGTCACATTTTGCATAATTGTTGCCATCAGCGGTAAGTGTTTGGCATTTCGTATTAAATTGTCTAAATGATTAGCCAGTAAACAACTCTCGTTCTGATGCGTGGCTATTAAACAACTCGGGCTAACGCATTGGTGGTTTAATTCCTACCCTGATTCCAAATGGTTGTTTATTAGCCGATAACCAACGATAAATAAAAAATTATTCTTAAATATTGGGACAAAGAAGATTCCACGCATGATTACACTTATACAAGTGCCGCAATAATTACCTAAGTTGACGTTATGTTCTTTTTTTACAAATTTATGCATGAAAAATGCAGAATGCAAATATAAAAATATTACTTTTTATAGTTATATAATTTTTTTTTACAAATATACGTGCTCGAATACACGTTAGGTAATTGCGTGCTCAGGGGCTGTATTACAGAAAGTCTTAAGGCGAGAGTTTTTTGATGTCTTGGTTCTCGGATCCGCCGACCCGATTTTTTCCAATAAGCAAAAAAAAAAAAATTATTTCAGAATGTAACCGATATCGGAAAAAATGACCTTGTGAAAGGGTTTCAACCTGTAACACGGAATGCAACAAACTATTAATGTCATGGTTATTATGTAGTGATTAAGTTATTGTTGTGTAATATGATTTTTTAAAGTAATAAAGTAAAGTAATAAAGCATTAAGATTTTAATATCACTGTCCATTTGTGAAATTCTAGTCATTAATTTACACAATGCTGTGTTTTTATTTTTATTGTTTTCCCCCCTCCACCCGGACACTTTCCGGACACTTTCCCTAAAATGTCCGAGAACCAAGAAATTAAAAATCTCTGGCCTAAGTTCATCTTAAAATATTATCACTGTGTGGGAACTGTACGATTTTTCGTTATCCGCTAATACAATACACTTTAATACAATATAAAACTGTCAACATCGATAGAACTATATAATTTATCGAAAAATAAAACAAATATTGCCCTGTCGATACAGACTCGCTTTTCAATTAGGATAATAAGAACTGCGCATGCATCATCAATCGGCCTGACTCTGTATTTACACGTGCTATATTTTTTTTTGCTGCGCAGTAAAAATATTTTAGTTTTAAATTTCTCTCTTTATAAATGATGCATTTCTCAATACCTATGTGAATAGACAACATGAATTCACTTGTACATGTGGACTTATTATTGTTTATTAGTGTTTTAAGTCGGATATATTTCTTTTCATCTATTCATAGAAAGTAGCATTGATAGCAGGAAGCCTCACTGCTCAGCAAGCGAAGCGCAGTAATTTATCGATTTACTGACTCGTAGCCTGCAATGTAAAGAAGTAGTTCCCTCAAGACCGATTTCAGAATACACCTACTAAATCCTGTTGGCTTACGCCAACAGTCTAAAAACACACGAGATTGCGACGTTTATATCGCTTCGGTGTATCGTGTCGACAGCTCGGCGTATCGTGTCGGCGCGTCGGCGCCCTTTCATAAGCACAGGTCGAAGTCGCGAAACTACGATGGCAGTAACAGGACACCGTACTAAAGATATATTGAAGGAAATGGTTTGAAAGTACCCACAACTCAGCGGTTTTCAGTCACCACTGCCATCATGAGTGAATTCCTCCCAGATTTGGAAGGATTTATTTTTAGAACATTTTGATTTTTTTTTCCATTATTGTTTTTAAATTTCATAAAACTCCTGATAATTGTTTTCCTGATTTCATTATTTAAATTCAGTATTAAAATGTAAACGTGTAATTTCATTGGTCAGCGGATGGCTCATCAATATTTATGAAAACGAACGTTTGATAGTTTAATTTTGAGCTGCAACGATTTAGCTGTGGCTCAATTCGATTCGATATCGATTTCAAAAATCATTTAGTTGAATATTTCGAATCGAATTTTTTTTACCTGTTTACATGCTTGTTTATGGGTATTCATGAGTCATGTCAAGCAATATTAACGACTTGAGGCGTGTCGTGGGAAAACCGGGTTTAATGCATTTTCGTAAAGTGTCGTCCCGGATTAGCCTGTGCAGTCCGCACAGGCTAATCCGGGACGACACTATCCGCTTTTATGGTAATTTCTGTTTCAATGAAGTCTCTTCTAAACATAAATCCACTGTAGGCGAAAAGTGCCGTCCTGGTTCAGTCTGTGCGGACTTCACAGGCTGATCCAGGACGAAACTTTACGCGCATGCATTAAGTCCGGTTTTCCCACGACTAGCCTAACTTTTATTTGTTTTTATTAATACCACAGCGTTTGTTAATGTCAATGTATGTGCCTTATATATCAATATAAATAAGAACACTGGTAATCAAAACGCTGACAGCGTATAAAGACTGTTGGTGACAAAAGAAACTATGTGAAGTATGAGTGTATTTTTGCTAAAACTGGAAACATTTGTTTGAATGAAGTTCAATTTCCCACCTTTAAACATGATAATATCGCTATTTATCTAATAGTATACGACATCATTACAAAAATGTATTCGTAAGTAACAAACAAATATTTTTCAAGCTACTTATCTAATGCAAACGGAATTACATACATGCCAGTTAACTAGTCAATCTGCAACCGAGCGATACAGAATAATCGATAAAGCTAGGTAGTTAGGAGCATCGATTGTTAGTGATTTGTAGCCTACTGAGTCAAAAGTAGGTCATACAATGCGCGCTTTCGATTTTCCATACTACAGTTTAAAATTAATACATTGCAGCATTTTTTTGTCAAAATATTAAGAATAAGAATCGGTAGCGAGAAATAACACTTTCATAACGAGTCAAAAATAACCGATGTAACGCATTAGTTTAGTGGTCTTATTCCAGGACACCAAGGTGAAAATTTCGATTACATTCAAGTAAATAGCGAAATGAGGGGTGTAATTAATTTGACGCAACATTTAAAAAAGGACTTTTTAGAAAATGTAATTGTAATAAATCATATGATATATACATTATAATACGCATGACATACATTATCTTAAATAATTAAAAAGGAAAGAAAACATTCGTTAATTTTTGCTGTTTTAAATGACCCTTTCAGGTTTCGATGTACTGACTCGAAGCCCGCAAAGAAAAGAAGTAGTTTTCCGCGATACCTGTTTTCGAAATTACCCTCTCAAAAAACCTTTGGCTTCCGCCTACAGTCTTATATTTCGCAACTAGTTCATTATAACAGCAACGATGTTGCCAGTATCAATTTACTTGACTAATCGACACAATCACCGTAATTTTAATTAATAGCTTTATGACCAATAATTTATAAATATATAACAGATAATCGAATCGAAATCGGATGGCTAAGTATCGAACACCGAATCGGGTCATTAACAAACGAATTATCGATGCATCGAAATAATCGTTGCAGATCTAGTTAATTCTCCCACGGTAGATAATGTAGTGCTAAGGCGTAAAAAAATATGTTTGTTTTAGGTTATCCGACCCACCCTAAAAAAATGCCCCGACCCTAGAACATTTTATTGGGTTTGTCAGATTGATTTCTGTTTTATTTACTTTTTTCAATAATTAAATGTGTTTTTGGATAAAGAAGTGTTTTGTTTTGATAGTATCCACTTATAAACACTGTTTAAGGATATTACTGATAGTTTTGAATATTTACTCTGTTTTAGAATCTTCAAGTTGACCATTTATCAATTTTTTTAAAAATAAATCCCGACCTACCTACCCTTATTTGTTGGATCATGAAACCTGAACAAACCTATGTTTTACGCCTAACAAAAAATAGACCAAGGGTTCCGACTGTGCCTAAGCTCCGACTTAATCCTAAAAGACTAAAAGAACGCACACATTTCGCTGTAACTATTGTCTTTTATGCTGCCTTTCAGTGTCAACGGCGTCGGCCATTGAATGCTACGTGTGTGAGAGTGTCACCGATCTGAATTGTGCCGACGAATTTAGCTCCGACGGGATCACCACGACCGCATCATGCACCGCGTGCATGAAAGTGAAATCATATGCAAGTAAGGCCAAACACAATCTGTGTTTTGGGCAACCCGACCCTACCTAGCGAAAAAAACCCGACCCTAAAGTTTTTAGAGACGATAGTTTTCCGTGAAATCTGAATTCGTCAGACTTCACAATAAAGTGACTAATTTATATTTCGATTGAATGATATTATGACCGAACAATAAAATGACACAGCATTTCGACTGAGTAATATTATGACAATAAAGTGACTAAATGAATAATGTAGAGTGTCCGAAAACTTAAATTAGTTACAGTACGTATGTATGCATTTTATCTAGTCATTTCATTGTTATAACTGTGCACGCTTTATCTAGTCATCTGAGTAAACTGTATATTTCATCGTCATAACTGTGCACGCTTTATCTAGCCATCTGAGTAAACTCATATTTCATTGTTATAACTGTGCATGCTTTCTCTAGTCATCTGAGTAAACTGAATATGTCATTGTCATAACTGTACGCGCTTTATCTAGTCATTTGCGTAAACTCATATTTCATCGTCATAACTGTGCACGCTTTATCTAGTCATTTGAGTAAACTGTATATTTCATCGTCGTAACTGTGCACGCTTTATCTAGTCATTTGAGAAAACTGTATATTTCATCGTCATAACTTTGCACGCTTTATCTAGTCATTTGAGTAAACTGTATATTTCATTGTCATAACTGTGCACGCTTTATCTAGTCATTTGAGTAAACTGTATATTTCATCGTCATAACTGTGCACGCTTTATCTAGTCATCTGAGTAAACTGCATACACTAAAACCCCACTTAACGACCACCTCGATTTTGCGACCACCCCGCTAAGCGGGTACTTTTTAAAAGACCCGATTGTTTTCCTATTTATTTCAATGGTCGTAAAACCCGATTATACGGGCACCCCGTTATTCCGGATTACGACCACTAATCACAGTCCGAAAGTACCAAATAATGCTCAAAATCACCCTGTTATTGCGACCAGTGTCATTTGGTCATGACACTTTACATCATCAAGTAACAACATATGCCCTGGAGATAACACACTTCTTTGCGGTTTTAAAGGGAGAGTGTGAAAAACAATGTTAGGAATGTTTAAATAAGGGATTAGCACCTCGACTGTGTATCAGATTACGTTTAATGGCACTATCTGACAGTTAGTGGATAACACTGATTAATGCTTAACTATAAACCGACTAAATTAATCTTCTTTTTTATAATTTAATTTTCGGCTTAATGCAATGTTAATATCCATAAATATAAGTTACATATTCTGAAATTAATAACCAGTTATATAGAAAACAAATGGAAATTTTCGTTATCTATTCATTATTCCTGATTTTCATTAAAACTTTAAATAACAAAGACAAATGCATGTACTGACATGTGATTTGCTAAACCTCGATAATACGGAAAACATTGAACGCGTTCATCGTAAATTTTGTAAAAGACTATTAAATGTAAAAATGTCAACAAATTCATTATCGTTATATGCCGAAGTTGGTCGATTCCCCCTGTATATAGACAGATATGTCAGGATCGTTAAATATTTTTTTAAATTATACACTTTAAAACAGGGAAATTGTATTCTTAAACAAATTGCGTTATTACAGAGATTAGAAATTGAATGCAAAAATAACGCAAACAATTGGACATCGAAAGTACGGGACATTCTTAACCAAACCGGTTTTGCCGATGTATGGCTATTCCCTGAATCAGTGAACACAGATCAATTTATCCCGTTACTTAAAAACAGATTACGAGACCAGTACATCACTAGCTGGAATGTCAGTGTCACATCATCTAGCTCAATGACCCTATATAAGGAACTAAAACCAGTATTCGAAAGATCATCGTATCTTGATATTGTTGAAAATATCAAACATAGGAATATTATTTCTAAATTACGTTTGTCGTCTCACAAATTATTTATAGAAACGGGTAGACACCATAACATTGTCCGAGATCAACGCAAATGTGTGTTATGCAACCTAAATGACATCGAGGATGAATATCACTTTGTTCTTAAATGCCCTTATTATGCTGATGTCAGGAATACATTAATTCCAAAGTATTATAGATCCCGTCCAAATATGTACAAGTTTATCGAACTAATAAATAGTTCAAACAAAATATTGTTAAGAAAACTAGCTATTTGTTGTATAAAATGCTTTAAAATACGAGAAAATGTCATATATATGTAGTATAAAATATATATATTTTTTCACAAAGAAAACATTTTCAAATAATGTAATATTGTTGAAATTGTTAAAATACGTGTGACATTATGTAGTCACTATGTATTAACCTCATCCATGTGACATTCTCACGAAAACATGTTTATTTCGTGTCTATTTAAATTGATTTATCTTCGAAATGATGTATGTTTTGTATTTACTTCAAACGCATGTTGTTATTGTATATGTGTGTTAATGACGATGAGCTTTATATGCTTAAGTCGAAAATAAACTATTCTGATTCTGATTCTGATAATACGACCACCCCGCTATTAAGACCACTTAATTCCAGATCCCCAAATGGTCGTATTAGCGGGGTTTTACTGTATTTCATAGTCATAACTGTACGCGCTTTATCTAGTCATCTGAGAAAACTGTATATTTCATGTGCACGCTTTATCTAGGCATATGAGTAAATTCATATTTCATCGTCATAACTGTGCAAGCTATATCTAGCCATTTGAGTAAACTGTATATTTCTTTGTCATAACTGTGCACGCTTTATCTAGTCATCTGAGTAAACTGATATTTCATCGTCATAAATGTGCGCTCTTTACTAGTCATTTGAGTAAACTGTATATTTCATCGTCGTAACTGTGCACGCTTTATCTAGTCATCTGAGTAAACTGAATATTTCATCGTCATAACTGTGCACGCTTTATCTAGGAATCTAAGAAAAGTGTATATTCTATGGTCATAACTGTGCACGCTTTATCTAGTCATCTTAGAAAACTGTATATTTCATCGTCATAACTGTGCACGCTTTATCTAGTCATCTTAGAAAACTGAATATTTCATCATCATAACTGTGCACGCTTTATCTAGTCATCTTAGTAAACCGAATATTTCAACGTTATAACTGTGCACGCTTTATCTAGTCATCTTAGAAAACTGTATATTTCATCGTCATAACTGTGCACGCTTTATCTAGTCATCTGAGTAAACTGAATATTTCAACGTTATAACTGTGCACACTTTATCTAGTCATCTTAGTAAACTGAATATTTCAACGTTATAACTATGCACGCTTTATCTAGTCATCTTAGTAAACTTAATATTTCAACGTTATAACTGTGCACGCTTTATCTAGTCATCTTAGAAAACTGTATATTTCATCGTCATAACTGTGCACGCTTTATCTAGTCATCTGAGTAAACTGAATATTTCAACGTTATAACTGTGCACGCTTTATCTAGTCATCTTAGAAAACTGAATATTTCATCGTCATAACTGTGCACGCTTTATCTAGTCATCTGAGTAAACTGAATATTTCAACGTTATAACTGTGCACGCTTTATCTAGTCATCTTAGAAAACTGTATATTTCATCGTCATAACTGTGCACGCTTTATCTAGTCATCTGAGTAAAATGTATTTGTCATCGTCATAACTGTACACGTTTTATCTAGTCATCTGAGTAAACTGTATATTTCATCGTGATAACTGTGCACGCTTTATCAGTCATTTGAGTGAACTGTATATTTCATTGTCATATATGTACGCGCTTTATCTAGTCATCTGAGTAAACTGCATATTTCATCTTCATATATGTTTGCGCCTTATCTAGTTATCTGAGTAAACTGCATATTTCAGCGTCATAACTGTGGACGCTTTATCTAGTCATTTGAGTAAACTGTGTATTTCATTGTCATAACTGTGCTCGCATTATCTAGTTATTTGAGTGAACTGTATATTTCATCGTCATTACTGTGCACGCTTTATCTAGTCATCTGAGTAAACTCATCTTTCATCGAAATAACTGTGTACGCTTTATCTAGTCATTTGAGTAAACTGTATATTTCATCCAGTCATCTGAGTAAACTGTATATTTCATTGTCATAACTGTGCACGCTTTATCGAGTTATCTGAGTAAACTGATTATTTCATCGCCATATCGGATTTATTCACAGCTGTTGCCCGAACCTGCTCACCTCTCTCTGCATCGGACGAGTGCACAGAGGTTGCGGACGTCTTTACCTGCACGTGCACGAGCGACCTGTGCAACGGCGCCAGCCACGTGACCGTTACTATGACAACCGCGATGCTTTTGGTGGAATCCGCAATGGTTCTACTAAAGAAACTGCTGTAGAGACTAAAAACAATCAACTGTTGAATGAAACACATGATTTTTGTAACTGTTGGCATTAGTTCGTCACATTTTTCGACATTTTAAGACCAACATCTGAAAAATTTGAAAACACTGTGTATTGATTTTTGTAAAATTATAAATTTATTTCGATCGATGGGGTGAAATACGAAGCTGAATGTATAGAATCATGTTTACAGTTCTAGGATATCATACACTGTTACTTCTTAAATAGCTTACAGTGCTAGACAAACATACTTTTCGAATTTGTTCAAGAGTGTTTTGATTAATAAAAAAGCACATTATTCACAGACTTTAATGTTTTTTAACAATATTTATTAAATGCCATAGCAGCAATACCTAAGCATCTAGACTGACCAAAACAAATATTATATAAAGAAAAGAATAAATGACAAGATTTGCCTTCGTTGGGCCTCGAACTTACGACCTTTGGGATTAAAAATCTGTCCCCCTAACCAAGATAATGTATTTTTAGCACTATGTAAGTGATACACTTTTTCCCCATAATTCTTTATGAAAACGTTATATTTATACGATTTATATGTTTGTATCAGTTTTAATGATGGTTTTCAATAAACCACACTATATTTTCAATATATTGCTTGGTCAGGCGTGTGTGGCTAAATTGAAAACTTTCAAAATATTATTGTCAGAAACCACTGGTTGGTTTTCAAAATAAATGAACAGAAATGTTCATTGGGTGCTCTACCAAAGTAGCTCAAGTGGTTCCGATCGTTTGAAAACATGGCCGCCAGGGGGCGGGGCCTTTTTCCTTATATGGCTTTTTTTTAAATCTGTGAGAATCTTTTTGTCAGAAACCACTGGTTGGGTTTCAAAATAAATTAACAGAAATGTTCCTTGGTTGTTCTACCACAGTAGCTCAAATGGTTCCGATCCTTTGAAAAACATGGCCGCCAGGGGGCGGGGCCTTTTTCCGTATATGGCATTATTGAAAACTGAAAATCTTTTTGTCAGACACCACTGGTTGGATTTCGAAATAAATTAACATAAATGTTCATTTGGTGCTCTACCAAAGTAGATCGAATGGTTCCGATCCGTTGAAAAACATGGCCGCCAGGGGGCGGGGCCATTTAACTTTATTTGGTTGTATTGTCATTTCACAGAAATTTCCCTTGGGTGAGTCTACCAAAGTTGCTCAATTGGCTAGGGTCCTATGCAAAACATGGCCGCCAGGGCGCGGGGCCATTTTACCTTTGACGCTGTATTGAAAACTTTGAAAATCATCTTGTCAGAAACCACTGTTTGGATTTCGGAATCATTTCACAGAAATGTGCGGGGCCATTTTACCTTTGAAGTTGTATTGAAAACTTTGAAAATCATCTTGTCAGATACCACTGTTTGGATTTCGGAATCATTTCACAGAAATGTGCGGGGCCATTTAACCTCTGAAGCTGTATTGAAAACTTTGAAAATCATCTTGTCAGAAACCACTGTTTGCATTTCGGAATCATTTCACAGAAATGTGCGGGGCCATTTTACCTTTGAAGCTGCATTGAAAACTTTGAAAATCATCTTGTCAGAAACCACTGTTTGGATTTCGGAATCATTTCACAGAAATGTTCCGATGGTGGTTCTCTACTTAAGTTGCTCAAATGGTTCGGGGCCGTAAAAACATGGCCGCCAGGAGGTGGGGCCAATTTTCCTAATATGGTTATATTTAAAACTTTGAAGATCTCCATGTCAGAAACCACTAGTTGGATTTCAAAATAATTTCACAGACATGTTCCTTAGGTGGTTCTCTCCCACAATTCTTTAAATTATTTTGATTCATTACAAAACATGGCCGCCAGAGGACGGGGCCTTTTTTCTTCTATAGAATGTCAGGATCGTTTTGCTTCTAACACTCCTCACTTAATTAGCCCGTGGAGCGATACAGGCACTCGTGTGCCTCGTGTTACTTTATGTAAGTGATTCACGTGTTTTCAACTCTTTAAACAACAGAAGCATTCCAAAACATTCAATCGTTTCGCGTTGCAAACGCTCTATCATTTTTTTTCCATTTCATCCGATGATTACTCATAAACAAAACGTTATTTACAAAACATTTATATGTCAGTGGTGCTATTTCGCTCAATCATATACAGTTTTCTTGTATTCATGGAATTTGTGGCAGCAATTTTGGAAATTTTCAGTTGGTCAATCTGTGAACATGTTCCTTTGAAAGAGGAGAACAACAACTATGCTTATGTGTTAAGTATTTACATGTATTTTCCTTTGTGTCATTTTCATGTGCAGAGTGCAATACGGTTTCATTATTTATTGAGATATGCATTTTATGCATTCACTGGGAATGAAAGGGTGTACCGAGATGAAATGCAGAAACACAAACAGATAAAGCGACATGGCCACGAAGTACAAGCACTATGCGAGGGACTTTCCGATGATCATCCGCAGTTACTGCCCGAGTCTGATACTATATGCGTTCGAGTATTGTTAGTGTCTATGTGGTAGCAGATCAAGTATAATGCTTTAGGTCATTTAACTGAGGTTCTCTATGCGGTCGCAGATCAAGTATAAGGGTATAGGCCATTTAACTGAGGTTCTCTATGTGGTCGCAGATCAAGTATAAGGCTTTAGGTAATTTAACTGAGGTTCTCTATGTGGTCGCAGATCAGATATAAGGCTTTAGGTCATTTAACTGAGGTTCTCTACTTGGTCGCAGATCAAGTATAAGGCTTTAGGTCATTTAACCGAGGTTCTCTATGTGGTCGAAGATCAAGTATAAGGCTTTAGGTCATTTAACTGAGGTTCTCTATGTGGTCGCAGATCTAGTATACGGCTTTAGGTCATTTAACTGAGGCTCTCTATGTGGTCGCAGATAACGTATAAGGCTTTAGGCCATTTAACTGAGGTTTCTGTCTTCTTGGTTGATGAATCTGAAAAAAGTTGAATGCAACAGTGAACTCGGTGAAACACATCTGGGGCCATATCCACAAAGCTCCTAAGGGAAATCTTAACTTGAGTCATATTTAAAGGAAATTTTAAAATACATTTTTCCTAATTAGAATCACTATTTTATATCTGAAATATGGTAAAATAAGAAGCACCTGGTGATTCTTTACCAGTTTAAAACAATTAAAGACAAGATAAACTTGATATAAACCAGCCACAAACTTAAGGAATTTTATGATTTTAAGAAATTTGTAAGTTTTCACTAAGGAGCTTTGTAGATATGGGCCCTGGTTGCTTACAACAAGAAAGCATTCACATGAACACATTATTTAACGCATTGTTTAACCGATCGTTTATGGAAGCCGCTCACTCTCTTTGCATGTTCGAGTACGCATTGACAAGAAATACACGAGTTGTAACAAGAATTGAACGAAGTATCGACTCACTGGTGAATCACTGAATGCAACCATTTGATGGGATACATCAGGTGATCCCACTTGAGAATGAATATACTGAAATAACCACTTTATTGAAACAATAGTCAGTATATTTTACAGACACACATCAGGGGCATATTTAGGGCAAAATCGAATGTACGCCCGTGCTTGAATATAAAATATATCGGAAAATAATATTAAAGGAACTATTCACATATTGGCAAATAGAGAAAATTGCAAAGAAAAAAATATATATTATATAAAGGGGCGAAAATGACACTGCTGACAAAAATATATTCGATATATTATATCGCTATATGAATAAACATCAGATGAAATAGCGAAAAGTGTACAACGTGTTTTTAGACTGGTGGCTGAAGCCAACGGTCTTTTGAGAGGGTAATTTCCAGAACAAGTATCACGGGGAACTACTTTTTTTGCAGGCTACGAGTCAGTAAACCGAAACCTGAACGGGTCCTTTTTCTAAACAGTCGCACCTTCCTACCTGTTTTATTATCTTTTAATTATTTAAGGGAATGTATGTCATATGTGCTATAACGTGTATATCATGTTATTTATACCAATTATATATATATTTTTTAAATGTCAATTTATCAAAAAATGTTACTTCAAACTAATGACACCCCTACTGTCGCTATTTGCATGTTGAGTGTATCCGAAATATTCACCTTAGTGCCGTGGAATAAAACCATTAAATAATGAGCGACATATGTTATTTTTTACACTAACTACTACGCTTCATCAGTTATTCAGCATGGCCCGTTGCAGATTGACTTGTCGACTTGTCGACTGGCATGTATATAATTCCGTATGCATTGTATATCTAGATTGAAAAAATATTTGTTTGTTTCTTAAACAATATTTTTATTATGATGTCGTATACTATTGAATAGGACGCAACATTATCAAGTTTAAAAGTGGGAAATTTAACTTACATTCAAACAAATGATTCCATTTTAGCAAAAATGCACTCATAACTCACATGTTTTAGTTTCTTTTGTCGCCAACAGTCTTTATACGTTGTCAGCGTTTTGATTAAGCAATCGAAGTCCCTTATATGCACTTTGCAAGGAACAACTTAAAATTAAAGCACTTTTACGGATCTATATGAAACCGTATCATCAAGAAATATATTTAAAAAGATATTCGGCGTCCGTGATCATTTTTATCCGTCGTATTTTTGACTCGATCAGCAAGTCACACGATACTCCCATACTAAATTCAAACTTTATTCTTCCCAACATATCATCATATAAATTTACGTTACCTTTTTTGTTGGTTTTTCAAAAGAAAATCAAAACTAGCTCTGTCCTGTTTCCTAAAGGTATACAAAATGTGCAACATGATCAGTTAAGTTATTTAAATTTTATTTCGATTTGAAAGAACCTTCAAATTATTCATTTGGAACGAAAACATACTCAATCAGCATCATAAACCAAAACATACATAAAATTTACATAAGATAATTTGTACATTAAGAATTTGAGTTTCACTTTGTGATTATATCAGTAAAGTAATTTTAAATGTTATTTACATGAGACATACATTTTCCGTTTTGCAACGATGAAAACATTTAAGTCGTTTCGAGCTAAATAGGCGGATTTAGAGAAGGGCTGAAGCGGCGTACGACACCTCTAAATAGTCTAAAACTAGGTTTTTAAACAGAACAATAACTAAAACATGTGCATTTCGTTACAATTACATGTTCTTTTCAATCAAATTATTTCAACTGTAGTTTCTGTTTTGTGGTATTTTGGTTAAATTGTTCCGTTTGGCGATATTGCGTCGTCCCGATACATGTATCGTATCATATAAGAGACAACAGCAGTTAATTTTTTGTCATGCATTTAATACATGTTGGTTCTGTACCAGATTAAAACCATCTAAGACAAGGGGAATTTTCAATCATCAAGCCACATACTAAAGTTTTCACCAAGGAGCTTTGTGAATGAGGCGTGTCGTGGGAAACCCGGGCTGAATGCCTGTGCGTAAAGTGTCGTCTAGGATCAGCCTGTGCAGTATTTTCTAAACATAAATTCCACTGTAGGCAGAAAGTGCCGTCCTGGATTAGCCTGTGCGGACTGCACAGGCTGATCCGGGACGAAACTTAACGCAAATGCATAATGCCCGGTTTTCCCGTGACACGCCTCGAATATGGATCCAGCGGGTTTAAAAAAAAAATATATGTGTTGGTAAAATAAAGAACAAATCATTCAAATGCCAAAGGATTGTATTGTTAAGTTATAAATACGTGGTTCTATTTGTAGTTGTTTATATTGATGAATAGGTCGGGTAATATGTAGTTAGTTGATAAAACGCATATACAAGATCATTAAGTAGACATTGAACCTATACAGGTAGGTGACATGTCGCTTCGTCTGAAAATTGAAATACGATAACAAGATGGCCGCACCTGTTTAAATTTTAACCACAAAACGAATTGGCAAAGCGTAGTGTACGCCCGGGCGACAGGAGTCCGCCTGAATACGCCACTGCACATGCACACGGCGGGACAGATGAAGTGCATGATTAATGAACAACGTTGCTACAACTTGAGTTCGGATAACCAGGGGTATATTTTATTATAAACTATTTGGTCCGTAATTTTTGCATCATAACAGGTGAAACTGTAAGTTGAGGACTTTGCCTGCCAGATTTCTGTTGGTTACAATTATGGCGAGATTGGTTCAGATGTTTGCAATTGTACTTGCGGGGCTAGGTAAGACGTTTGTTTCGTACAAATGTGTTGCTTTATTTATGAAGGTCTTTTAAAGTATCATAATGATATAAAGCCTTAACAATGAAGTATAATTAAACAAATCATGAAAAACAGTTGATTTATCAATTAATGAAATGTTCCTTTTTACTGATATGTAAATGGAAGTTATAGGTCAAACGCATTTGCGACAAAATGTTTTGATATTTTATGTCATAATTAATTTCAATGTAAAAATATTCAAACTAAAAAAAAATGTAAATAATTTAAAATCGTATGAATTTAAGCCACCTTTTGTCTGTATATTAAGTGGATTTCATGATCATGTTTTATAGCAATTTTGTTAATATATTAACTATTTTGTTAATTTTTTTCGAAAGTCAGTCTGAATTATTTACTGCTGAGCAACATACGATGATCATTTGGAGCTATCCAAACACTGTCTCAACTAAACAGAAACTAAGTCAGCTCATCCTTATTAAGATGGATGTTTTATTTATTTTTATAGTAAAGCATGATACTGTTTCAAAAATACGGATCGACACATAACATTATGTCGACAAACTCTTTCACAGATGGCGTCTTTCCGATCAGTAATAAGACAGTGTTAAAGATACTGAACTCTAGATGGGCATACAATATACGTTTTTTTGTAGTTATGCCTAAACGGTAAAAACATGGGTTAAACGATCACTATTTGTATAGAACACAATCAAATACTGTCACAAACTGTATATTTCACTGAAAAATAGAAGTTGATTCAGCTCGCACTTTTCTTGAACCCGGTATTCCCGATTAAAAAATACCACGGCTTTCCCCAATACACGCACCTGTTTTCAAGTGTGCGCATGAGCGACTCGACAAAACTTAACTGTCACGTGCTTATCCTAAATATCAACAACGCTATTTTTAAATTACTCGATGGGTTATAGCGTCTGCAGACGCTATAGATTTTAGAGCGATACAAAGGACGAAAACTATATAAAATCATTGATGTTCGGGTAAATAAAAACATATGTGCCTATTTTATTAATGTGTTCTATACCATTATGTAAGGGAATCGTGTGTTTGTGACAATTTTCTTTCGTTTTTACGATTGGACCATCTGGAGTTCAGTCCCTTTAACAAACACATTAAATTGTTTGTTTATGTAGACTATATCAAAACGTATAAGTGTATTATTTTTCATTTGACACCTAACTAAGGCGAGCATTTTATTTATGTATATATTGATATACAATAAAATTATATTTGACAAACTTACCCAATACAACACATTTATTCAATATATGAATATAACATTGTTTGACAAAATTCCCCAATACACAATATACAATACAAGCATACAATATAGTTATGTTTGATAAACTAACCCAATACATAATTCATTCCCCCAGCTGTTGTGACAGATACGCTAAATTGCTACGAGTGCACTAGCCTTATGGACAGCAACTGCGGTGACCACTTCTCAGCAAGCAACGTTGCCACTTCCAGCTCGTGCACGGCGTGCCAGAAGACCAAGATCGGTGACTGTGAGTAAACTATTGCGTACTAGTTATCTTCTAAGAGCTGAAGTTTGAATATCGACCCGAATTTAAGCTCGTAAAATTCTGTACAAAACCAGGAAAACAAATAACACTACAATTACAGGCATTGGCACCACGTATCTCTTATCAAACACATGAATTGTTGCCATAATGTTGGCATAAAATACATTAAACTTTCATATTTAATTTGCAACGGTGCAATGAAAGTTGTATACTTATGCCGCGCAAAATAGCAACTCCGGTTACGCCGACTTGGCCCGTATTCACAAAGCTCCTAAGGGAAAAATTAAGTAAAAATCCATAAATTCATAAAATTCCTCAAGTCTCTGGCTGTTTCGTCTATAGGTCTTTTACCTTTAAAATGTTGTAAACTTGTAAATATTGCTTATATGTTTAGTATTGCAGCCTTCTTTGTACAGAAATCTTTGGATTTCACATAGAAAATTTGATCTAAAATGTTCACTTAAGTACAACTTAATTAGGATTTCCTTTAGGTGCTTTGTGAATACCGGCCAAGGACTGTTTATTTGAGGCAACACTACAAGTACAGACTGCACATATAGAGGGAATCGTAGTGCTCAAACGACATTTCAATAATCACATTTTTTTAATTACGAGATATAGAACATATAGCGTCCAAAGAATGCCCATCTACCATTCGTGTCAATATCCTGTCTCATTATTTGTATAAGCTATTATGATTATATTTTCTTTAATAACAAAGAGTGTTTTTGTCTTTAATATAAATATATTAGATAATAATGATCGTATATCTTCTGGGATACTGGCCGTGCATAAAATACCTTGTTTTCTTTGAATTAGTCAAAAAGCCTGTGTCCGTAACCAATCCGAACAAATCCCAATATATATATATATATATATATATATATATATCTGATTAAAATAACTGGCATATGACATGGCATCAGTTGAATACAGTTGCGAATATATCATTATAATTAGTGCTCAGTTATAACTAAAATAATTTGAAATTGAATGCCTCGGTGTCTGCTGTAGAAATGACCAGAGGTCGCTGACGACTATACAAAACCACACCCAATTCATAAATAAGCCAGCAAGAGTTCTGTGTATATTAAATTTAGTGCTAAGTTGGTTATTCAAGAGTTATTTAGTGTAAAAATGATCTAAAACGGGTTTAAATATACGCTTTAGTCAAACGCTTTGTGTAAACATAGTCTAAAGTATTTCTGGTCAAAATCATATGGATTCAGCCGAGTAATCGCGTATAGGCAACTACGCGCCTGGCTTCACTCTATATACTAAATGTTATCAATGCGTGTAATGGTGATCGCTGTTCACAATCAGATAATAGACAATTTCACTTGAAATGAAACAACTGCAGATGTCCCTGACAACTGAATTATGTATAACCATTCGCTTGCATTGTTTGCATTTAACCAATTCAGCTCAACACGATTCACAACTGATTGTAAATTATTAAACAAAACCTATTTCCTTGCATATTTCCAGTGATCTCTAGAAGCTGTGGGATCGGGTCTAAAGGCTGCGCGGAGGCCGCTGGAGTTACGGTGTGCTCGTGCACCTCGAGCCTCTGCAATGGGTCTGCTCGCCTTGCTGCCACCGTCGTGCCACTGATGTTCTTCGCCACCATGATCGTTCTGGCGAAATTCTTTTAAAAGATCTTAATATAAAACAATCAGATTTCAATTAACTCAAAAAAGAAACTGTACGGTAACATAATAAGGCCATAAAAAATGATTCTGTGTTTAGCGTCCCAATGATTTTTTGAAACCAACCAACCAGACACGAAAAAAACAAACAATGAGTCGATAAAAAACATGTTTCTTGCACAACTTATGCATGGCAGTGCAACAAGCTAAAGCAAATTTTCATATTGGGAATCTGCTTTAACACAGTATATTAACTGTGTAAATTGACTAGTTGCAAACTATTTCTACAAATATTGGTAAAAACACCTAAAAGTCATTCTCCCCCAATTTTATATCCATTCCAGCAATTGTTGTTTTTTTCGTTAAGGCATCCAAATACCTACCAGCCCGAGGACGCTAAACATAGAATCAAAGTGGTATGGCCTAAAATATTACCTTATGTTTCAAAGTAACATTTTTTGCGTTTTACCTTTAACCCGCTTCATTCCGAAAATAAGAACGATAAAATGTAAGTAATAACGCTTCTGAACACAATAATTATTAAACTAAATGTTGGTGTGTATGCGTAGCAAATACTCCAAACATTACCTTAGCAAATTGTTAAGTTTCTTGTTTTGGGCTTAATATCTTGCAATGATGCAAGTGCCATATATGTACATATGCACCATGTGATATGGTTTCAATACTTTTTGTAAATACTACATTGTGTAGTACTAGTATTATTTTGCCAGATATTTTTTACGTTTACTGCTGAGTGTCGTCGATCATTTAATACTGAATAAAACAATATTATACTTGTCATAATAATTCGTGTTTGTCATGTTAACTAGATTTAGCACGTTGAGAATATGTGTGACCTATTCCAACAAACAAGGGTGGTAATCGATGCGTGCGCATTTCAAAATGGACATACTGCGATGTATCCATTAATTATGATTTTCGTGGATTATCTTGAAAATAGAAGAAGTGCATGTACAAGTTTAATATGGCAAAGTACGAACACCCTTTCCCTATGTAATATGATATTTGCAATATTGCATCTGTTTTTGTTTGAAAACGTCACATATGTTGTCATACTGTGATGCTTTCAACTTGAGATCAATTTGTCACATTAAAAAAAAAACAACAACAACAACGGTAACATCACCCTTGTTACTAAGATCATAGAACACAGTCGATATACGTTTGCACTTTGCGCTATAAAACTATTACATACTTGCCTCATTTTCTGATATTCCCTGAAAACTATAATTAGTCGAAACATCGCAATATGCCAGCTTTGGAAACGCTGTATGTCAACTTTGGAATGCGAACGCATCGATTACACGGCCTTTAATCACTGGCGCCACATCTTTTTGGAGATGCATTGGAAAAAGAGCCAATTACACTTCCGAGGTGGCGCTAATGACAGGAAGTGATGGGAAAAAGTACACACTGATAGAAGGTGAGTTGGTTTTATATGGCTTGTAGACAACTTTGAACACTGTTTTAAATATCGGACAATGTAGTGCTAGTTGGAAACGATTTTACCTTTCAACAACGCAGAGAAACATGAAGTCACAACGCTTTTCAAAACGTCAGCACTTTTAAAGGTTGCGACATGATAGAAATTGAACCAGTTAATTGATGAGTTTCAACGTGTTAAGACATAATTTACACACAATAAGAGGAATACTGGCATACACTAATTCCTTGCGAACTGTTTTATTTGCTGCAGTATCAAAAACACTGTTTTTTTGTCGATCAGACAAAATCGTTCTGTATTTTCACGTAATAGGTGGAGCCAAAGCCATGGAGGTGGCGCTCAGAACCGGAGGTGGAGCAAATGCATATTATACAGTTTGAAATATGGACATATTTTGATTAACGTTTCATTCTACGTTTCCTGACTATAAGCATATTGACCATTTAAATTGTCACACCTATCATTTAAGCAGTACCTTCTATAGTACATGTATACAGTTAATATTAACAAGTCTGCAAATTCGAGTAAGGTGTACGACTCTTTTAGGATTTGATTAGAAATCGAACTCATTTGAACCTTATAAACATCATTCTTACGAAGCGTCGTCTCATGTTCCAAACTTTGTGTTAAATATTATAAGAAATCTTATAGTTAGGTACTATTGTCATTATTTGTAGCATGTGTGAATTAAACGGACAATTTTTAGAAAGGTTTCCACTGTAACAGCTATGACACTACTTTCTGATTTGTATATTTACCTGTCTCGTCGTCGACGGGTATCATAGCGCATACTTAATCAAAACAACGGGTGCTTCAACTGATAAATAATGTACATCTTATGTGTTAGAAAAATATAATGACAAATAAAACCAAGAATCAAGTAATAATATGCTCATTTGGCTTGATATAGATTTGCTTGACATCGAGGTATACAGTAATTTTAATCGACCAGCCAATCCGTTTGTGTATTAGCTTCCGCCCGTCCCGACATTGCTATGGAGCCATTTGTAGCTCATACAAAATTAAAACATTTGGTCACAACTGCTTGCTGTGCTATACCAAATATATTACATATAACTTGTTCGTGGAAAGTAAATGGTAACAACCCGTTGGATTATTTTGTATATTTTGTCAGTATTGCTTATTCATTTCTTCTTTACAGTTGCGAGTATTTTACTGATAGAAAACGGTGGTATACGTGTTGGAATCAAGAAAAAGACCATATCGTGAATAAGCTCCACCTCGTGTCCTGAGAGCCACCTCCATTGCTTTGCTCCACCTCTTACGTGCAAATGCAAAACAATATGTTTAATCGACCTCAAACAAACAGTTTTGATAATGCAAACAAATAATATTTCGAAAGGAATTATTTTATGTCACTAATGCTCTAATTGTGTGTAAATTATGTCTTAACACGTTCAAACTCATCAATTAGCTGGTTCATTTTCCACCATATTAGCGCCTCCTCGGAAGTATAATTGCCTCTTTTTCTCCAATGCATCTCCATAAAGAGGTGGCGCCAGTGATTACAGGCCGTGGATTACCACACTTGAAATATCTTGTTTACTCGTAGTTTTATGAGCATTCTTTCTATCAAAACTGTTTTATAAATTTACATTTGTTCACAATCCGGAAGCTCAATTTAACTCATAAGAAAATCTCTTTTCATCAATAATATAAAACAACTGAATGATTGTAAGCAAAATTAAAGATCACTCAATCATTGTTTATAGAGCTCGGGTTTCGAATTTCAAAACACTTTGAGCGAGTTCACGGTCTGTAATCACTGGCGCCACCTCTTTTTGGAGATGCATTGAAAAAGAGCCAATTATACTTCCGAGGTGGCGCTAATGACAGGAAGTAGTAGGAAAAAGTAAACAGTGATAGAAGTTGAGTTGGTTTTATATGTTTTATGAGAGGTTTGCTTTGGCTCCACCTCTTACGTGAAAATGCAAACTAATATGTTTAGTCGACCACAAACCAACATTTTTGATAACGCAGCAAAAAATACATTTCGAAAGGAATTATTTTATGCCATTTATGCTCTAATTGTGTGTAAATTATGGCTTAACACGTTCAAACTCATAAAGTAGCTGGTTCAATTTCCACTATGTCACGACTTATAAAAGTCCTCTCGTTTTGAAATGCGTTGTGACTTCATACTTCTCTACATTGTTGGAAGGTAAAATTATTTCCGAATCGCACTACATTGTCCGATTTTGAAAACAGTGTCTAAAATTGTCATAAAACATATAAAACCAACTCACCTTCTATCAATGTTTACTTCTTCCTAGTACTTCCTGTCATGAGAGCCACCTCGGAAGTATAATTTGCTCCTAAAACATTATGGAATTAACAGATGAAACGAAACGCAAACCAACCGTGTGACGTACAACTTCATAAACATTTCAATAAACACTGAAACTGTGACGTTTTCTTGTCTACTTACGGACTGATCCGTACCGTTCTTAAAGTGTGTATTTACGATCTTACAACAGATATAGTGGCATAAATACAATTAACAAAATTAAGTTAATTAACATATATTTCTATTTAAAATAGAATAAAAGTTCAGAACAAACGTTGCTTTAAATGCACAATAAGCTAGTTTTTAATCATGAAATACCGTAAAGGCTCTATGTTTTCGGACACTTACAAATAATTAAAATGTTTCGTGTCCAAAAATTTGGATACACAAAAATATTCCCAAATTACAGGTGTCCGAAAATTTATAGACACTATGACAATATTGCAATTACGTTCGGATATGTCCGTTGTATAACGTTTTTTGCCGAATATACACGGATAGTGTCGATTAATGATTGCGCGTGCTTGTTAAATACCACGCCGAACAGTATCCCCT
This sequence comes from Congeria kusceri, assembly GCA_027627225.1. Lineage (NCBI taxonomy): Eukaryota > Metazoa > Mollusca > Bivalvia > Myida > Dreissenidae > Congeria > Congeria kusceri. The sequence goes on along the minus strand of CM051027.1, from coordinate 1,857,756 downwards.
TTGTACACACACTGGTATTCGTAGCATTTTTTTTTTCTTTTGTGCTTTATAGTACCGCTGAACTTTTATTTGAATCGGAATATCATGTCAGAATAATCAATGCATGTTTTTTTTAGCTTTTCATACAGGTAAACTTGTATTTGAATCTGAATCTGTCTGAATGATGAGTGTATGTTATGTTTGTTATCAATTATTGAAATGAAATAAACGAAATAAATCAGTATCCACTAGTTTCATTGCGTGGCGTCGTCTTTCAAGCTTTGAGGTAAATGCAATTTCACAGCTTTGCTATCGCGTACCTGAAACGACATTAGACACCAGCTGTGAATAAATTAAGCAAAATTTATTGGTAAATAATTAAGACTGGATAAGACTGGTTCCTTAATTTGATAATTTCAACAGCATATTGAATATAAGATATTACTACTGGTACACACAATCGGGTAAACTCATTATTTATGGCAAATGTCTCTTTATCCAATAACGCTAATGTAACGGTCAACCGCCTCCACTCATTCATCTGCAAGGTTTTAAGACCTTCATCCGGTTGTAAAAACACATGTGCGATGTGTCACCGAATTAACGCAGACAGGTTAAAATTCTGCTAAAATACCACTGTCATATAAAATGTCCCAAAATTAAGATTCATTACTAATGGTTTAAAATCAGGATGTCCGAAAATATATAGTGACAAAAAATATTTATTTTTGCTAAAAAAGAGGGTGTCCGGAAATTTATAGTGTCCGAAAACATAGAGCTTTTACGGTAGTTTTTGTATGTACAAGCGGAAACTCAAATACATGTATATGCGTTGACTTGACAGTTTGTTTAGGTTACACAACACCAATAACCGATGCAAAATTCGACACTAGTACTAGTTGATTTCTTTCATATTGAAGTGTTTCCTTAATCAGTTTTATGTTTTTCTGTTTAATTTCAAGTTTCGTTGTCACTTTCATCTGCTTTTTTTAAAAAAATAATTGATTTGAAAGATCTTACATACACACTTTAATAATTAAGCGGGTTACACTGCACGTTAGCAAAATGTGGCAACTGTAGAAGACTTGGTCAATGATATCTGGCACATATTCAGTATAAGTCATGTAAATTTGAATGTTTAAACATATATTGGAACCAACACTATTTAAACCTGTACCTGTATGGACGCCAAACACATTGGTTAGCTAAACCGTACAGGTATAAGTCATGTACATTTGAATTTTTAAACATATATTGGAACTAACACTATTTAAACCTGTACCTGTATGGACGCCAAACTCATTGGTTAGCTAAGCATGTACCTGTATGGACGCCAAACACATTGGTTAGCTAAACCTGTACCTGTATGGACGCCAAACACATTGGTTAGCTAAACTTATATGAATGTCTTTGAACTCAAATAAACCCTACAAGTACGTATAAGCCGTCTTTGAACTCAAATAAACCCTACAAGTACGTGTAAGCCGTCTTTAAACTCAAATAAACCCTACAAGTACGTGTAAGCCGTCTTTGAACTCAAATAAACCCTACAAGTACGTGTAAGCCGTCTTTGAACTCAAATAAACCCTACAAGTACGTATAAGCCGTCTTTGAACACCTTTACTTATTCTTATTATAAGTTTTAGATTTTTTCTATATTTTTTCTCATTATTTGTATTTTAAAATATCTATATGCTTATAAAAATGATAACTGGTTAAAATGAAACATTCTATAAAAACTGTTCGAATAGCACTACTTAAAAAAAGGCTTACAGTGCTTATACAGCGTACGCTTTTACTTCTATAAAAGCGTACACTGCTACAAATTTCAGATTTTTCTTTCTTTAATTTGTTTCTCATTATTTGTATATTAACTATCGATATTCTTATGAAAACGACAATTGATTGGAATGAACAAACAAGTGCCCGAAGATTTACCATAGTCAGTTTTTGGTATGAAACGTTCCCGTTGTAACATTAAAAATGAGGCGTGTCGTGAGAAAACACTATATTTGAGGCGCGTCATGGGAAAACCGGACTTAATGCATGTGCGTAAAGTGGCGTCCCGGATCCGGGACGACACTTTCCGACTACAGTGGAGTTATGTTTAAAAGAGACTTCCTTGAAACAGAAAATACCATACAACGGAAAGTGCCGTCCCGGATTAGCCTGTGCGGACTCCACAGGCTGATCCGGGACGACACTTTACGCACGAGCATTACGCTCGGTTTTCCCACGACACGCCTCATTAATAAACTTACTGATTAAATTCAATTATAATATTCTGATATAATTTCTTACTGAGTTTAGGTGTTATTTGTGATAGAACTTATTTTGGTAATAATGATTACCATGATGACGATGATTATTGATGATGACGACGATGATGGTGTCGTTGTTGTTTTGTTGTTGATGTTATTTATGATGATGATGATGATGGTGATGATGATGATGATGTATATCAAGTAACATAGATTTCATTTCGTGTAATTTCTTTACTCTTATTATTGGACGTGCATGCTGTTTGTTTAATGTATCTGCAAGTTTACACCTGCCACGTAAAAAGAATGTGAATGCAGTCGGTCGTGCATTTATATCGTATGGGTTTAAAATTGCAACCGCATAAATCAACTCATGAACTGCTACTTTAGCTACACCATCAGGGATGGGTACGATTACAATTTTAATCTAATTAATTGTAATTAATACACTTTTATCTAAGAATTGAAAATAATGGTTTATTGAACCAAAACTCAATTATTTTAATTGTAACTAATTAATTACAAAGCAAAATTTGGCATGTAATTGTCAAATAAATTTAATTATTTTCAATTATTTGTGTATTGATTGTATTGATTATTGAGAGTTCAATCCCAAGTAGCGAAGAATGCTTCTTTCTTTTTCTTCATATTTTTCACACGTGCGGAAAGGATCTCATTCTTAACAACTCGCAATCTCATTCTTCACATTTTCTGTGAAATTTGTAATCGAGTCCAGTTTTTTATAAGCACTCAAATCATATTCTTCACACATGAAAAAAAGTGTTCAAATTATCAAAAAAGTGAAATTGTTACAACATAATCCTATTTTTCACACTGTATGTGCCCGAAAAATAAGGGTGTGATTTACGGTACGGTACGGTATGCATGGTATGGTTCGATATAGTGCGGCATGGCATGGCATGGCATGTATGGTATGGTTTGTAATGCTATGGTATGGAAAGGTACGGTACGGTACGGTTAGGTACGGTACGGTTAGATACGGTGCGGTACGGTACGGTTAGATACGGTTAGGTACTGCACGGTACGATACTGTACTGTCCAAACGTACGTGCCAACTTGTGCGGAGGTTCTAATAAGGTCAATATATTACTGTCCGTGTATTCGTATATTCTAGTTCGGGCGGACATATGCATGGTTATTTTGGTTTTAATAATCATAAATAAGACGTTTTTTGTACGTACTTTCTGATGCGTGCATTTGTTAATATCCCAATAAAATGGTGTACATTCGTATGGACGTGCGCGAGTATGCATTTCTATATCATAATTTATTAGACCGTACAAACGTATTGACTAACGATTAAGCGCATGCATACATTAGTATATAGCTCCTAAATAGTGCTTAGTTTATCATAGTGATGACAATACCGATGACGACGTTAACTATAATGATAATAATGGTGATGACGAGAATAATTGATGACGATCATGAAGATGATGAAGGTGATGATGATGATGATGGTGATGATGATGATGATGATGAGTACTGTATGATTATGCTCCAAATAATAATTTCGTCGATTGTCGCGATACAATTTCACCATCAAATATGTGAAAAATATGAACCGTACGCATACCCAGTTTTTTGCCAATCACATTCTTCACACTTATAAATGTGACAAATGGGATCCTATTTTTCACAGGCGTGTGAAAAATATGATTTTTGAAAAATATGATCCTACAGACGTGCAAGACAAAGAAATAATTTCATGACCAATCCCCACATATGTTATGTGGCCGGGCTGGGGTTCGAACTCACGATCCCAGGATTGACAGTCCAGCGCTCTACCAACTGGGCTAGCCGGGCCCGGCATCTAACATGGTATTCACCATCTTCAATTAAATCATTCTTTATTTAGAACAATTTGTTAATAACAGACTAGTATGCAACATTGGTACCCAGTATATATGCAAACGCAGAAGTATGTTTTCTTAAGTCTAGGTCTATTCTTTATTCTGAAGTCTAAGTCTATTCTTTATTCTGAAGTCTAAGTCTATTCTTTGTTCTGAAGTCTAAGTCTATTCTTTGTTCTGAAGTCTAAGTCTATTCTTTGTTCTGAAGTCTAAGTCTATTCTTTGTTCTGAAGTCTAAGTCTATTCTTTGTTCTGAAGTCTAAGTCTATTCTTTGTTCTGAAGTCTAAGTCTATTCTTTGTTCTGAAGTCTAAGTCTATTCTTTGTTCTGAAGTCTAAGTCTATTCTTTGTTCTGAAGTCTAAGTCTATTCTTTGTTCTGAAGTCTAAGTCTATTCTTTGTTCTGAAGTCTAAGTCTATTCTTTGTTCAGAAGTCTAAATCTATTCTTTGTTCTGAAGTCTATGTCTATTCTTTGTTCTGAAGTCTAAGTCTATTCTTTGTTCTGAAGTCTAAGTCTATTCTTTGTTCTGAAGTCTAGGTCTATTCTTTATTCTGAAGTCTAAGTCTATTCTTTATTCTGAAGTATAAGTCTATTCTTTATTCTGAAGTCTAAGTCTATTCTTTATTCTGAAGTCTGTCTATTCTTTGTTCTGAAGTCTAAGTCTATTCTTTATTCTGAAGTCTAAGTCTATTCTTTGTTCTGAAGTTTTAGTCTATTCTTTGTTCTGAAGTCTAAGTCTATTCTTTATTCTGAGTCTAAGTCTGTTCTTTATTCTGAAGTCTAAGTCTATTCTTTATTCTGATGTCTAAGAATGGTTGGTGAATACCGGCCCTGTCAACATGCAAACACATTCTTTTGAAGTGCATAAACCCTTTTCCAAATTATATATGTATATGTGATAATGTTAATGTCGGAACTGCAGATTTGATTTATTGATGACATTGGTAGGCAAATCCTCTTTATTTTATGTTTCATAAGTATCGGTTACGCATTGAACATGGTGCGATGTAAAGTGACTTCAATTTTTCACTTGCTTTAAATCAAGTACCTACTGATGTATATAAGGGTTTCTCTTCTGCTGATGTTTGTGGAGTTTTATTTTTATCCCATCATTACGCCTGCATTGACGACATTACATCCCGTGGTATAAACATAGCTGTATTTCCACACTGTGGAATACAGCAAACACGCACTGTACAATGACGTCATTTTGTTGTTTGTCGTGACGTCATTTAATGTTGTTCGATTTATTTAGTGCTCTTTATTCGTTTATTTTCAAAATAAAGACAGAAAATGATGGGATAAAAAGATTACCAGGTAGATCTAAGTGTTGAATAAAGATAAGTTTATTTTCTTGGCATGAAAACGTAAACCACTAGTAGTTCAGGTTTTCTAAGCCACGCTAAATAAACTTTTCTTTATTCAACATTAAAACATAACCTACATGATCTGCCAATCAGCTTGCAGATCAACATCCATTAAATGTAATATTTAATCATTGCGGGTAGATGTACAGCGGCCCATACACTTACACCTTCATGGTCATTTTTTTATTAAATAAAATTGACATTCTGTGTATGCCACAAACTGTACCATTATTTTACTCAATATTTTGTTTCATTTGTGACTTGATTGCTGGTCTGGCATGATGCATCCTGATGTAGTTTTTATGTTTCTGTTCTTGGCATTAAAGAATTAACAAAACAATAAAACTGGGGGGGGGGGGGGGGGGCTATTGGCAGTTGAAATATAATGAAATGCTAAATTGCCATTTAGTATGGTCAAAACATTGTATTAAAATCCAAGTGTCTTTAAAAGCTCGTTCACAGGAAGCAGACCACTTAAAAATGACTGTAGATTATAACACATTAAATTGCAAAAGAAAAGTACTTCGTTGCATCAGTTTACACTTAGTCTCGTGTTGTTTTTTCCTCAAACAATAAATATAGCACCATATTATTGATATATACGAACACTGCCACAGTATTGACAGACTCTCAATAAATATCTGCGATTTCAGATTAAAAAAAAATATTACAACAATCATCAATATAGCACACACGCACGCACGCACACAAGCACACACACAGACCTTAATAATTAATATTGTCAATTCTGTGGATTGGTCATAGTTTTGAACAAATTATTGAAAGTGTACGGGCCTCTAAAAATGCAATGAAAATTTAGGCGATGCTTAAGTCATAGGCGCTTGGTTGTTCAACAAATAAAAAATCATTTTCCTTCTTAATTTCCTAACCATTAAAATATTAAAATCCTTTAGCTCATAATATGGACCCTCCGTGTTTTCCTACATGTTATGTTATTAAGAGTCGTGCTAATGTTTAAAGGCAAATGTCAGTCTATTCATAAAAACATAGTGGTCATTTACACAATTTCCTAGCGTTTCATGAATCACTGTTATTCTTACAGTAAATATCAATTGTCATAAACTGGACAAGTCGTTTTGAGGGCCGTCTATGAAACATGATATACAGTATTTGAAGTTTAAAATATATAATACATTAAACAATTTACAAATTCAAAATCACTTGGTAAGTTTCTGACCACTAATAAGTAAATATGCACTATGAAACCATGTTGCTTTGTTTATAATTATGCATGTTTTCTCAATGCTCTCTACCAATGTTTGTATTCTTGATACCACACTAGTATATATTTATAAGACGACCCTTGAAATTCAAATACTTTACTGACTACAAGATGGGGACTTCTCTATGCAGAAATCATGCCTGGGAACTTCATTCCTTTTACGGGAAATCAAGACACCAAAGGTTTTTAAGCAGCTAATTTTAATTCTATTTTGTGTTTGTCTAGAGTGCAGAAATACCAAAATGCCGATTTGAAAAGATTGTATAAGAAATATGTTTTACCATTTAATTTTGTTAATGACGAACGTGTTTTGCATTGCTTTTATGGATTTAGTTAAACACAAGCTTGCGTTCTATGCTGCTGTTGTTATTTATGTTTGCTGTATAATTTGAGTACAGCTGTTCCTTTTCCAGTTAAGACTGTTCTAAGCACCGTAATAGTCGAAGATCGCCGAAATATCCTTCATGGTTACAGTAAAACACACGCTTGTGTTTTATGTTGTGCGTGTTATTTAATAAATAATTTTCCATTTATCGTTCTTTATCGGTATTGGCCAATAAACAACGATTTGGAGTTCTGTTGCGTAGGAATTAAACCAAGATGATGTTAACCCGAGTGGTTTAATAGCCCCGCATCAGAACGACAAAGAGTAGTTTATTGACCGACAAACAACAATAATGCGAAAATTATTTCGATTCTAACATGATTTAATGAATGTTTTTGCAATTGTAATCAGAACTAAATTTTACTATGCTTCCTCAGAATCGGGACTACTTTTTAAGGTGTTTATTGGGTAGTTTAACAACGATAATTTTGTTCTTTGTCTATAGAAAAATTATCGAGTATCATGTTAGAATTATGTTTGCTGTATGCAGCTTTAGGAAGCTCATTCTCATTTAGTCTCAACTTTACAAAGATGCACAAACACGCACTGAAGAGAAACTTATGATCTTATTTTTCTTAGAATGTTATAAACCGTTCTGGCGGAGTTTTTTGTGCAAGTTAAATAACAAAGTCAATATAAAAACAGTAGGACAAGCATACTCGTTTATTGATATTGTTTCCTTTTGTATTTGGTGTAAAGTATGTAAAGGTACGTATGAGCAACGCATTTTTATATCATTAGATTTCCTAAGTTTTAAGTTTGTTAGTTGTATCGATTGTTTGCTTTATTTTGTACTCTATAAACGTAATGCTATATACATCTTAACGGTCCGGTTTACAAGATGTTCTTAAGCAGCACAACAGCCGTTCCGAGCAAAATCGTTCTCATGGTAACGGTCACGTGGTGGGCAGCGTTGCAGTTGTCCGATGTGCAGATGCACGAGTAGGTGTCAACTCCGAATAATGAAGCTTCTATGCAGCCTTCTGACCCTGTCCCGCAAGCTTTTGTCACAACTGAAAAGGATTCTTACCAAGCGAGTAATCGATGTGCTCGTATCCTGACGTTGACATACTCCCTCGTTTAAATATTATTTTCATGAATTATCTGATAATATAAGACATGTATGTAACAGTCTATAAGCGAAGTACGAAGTTCTTTCCATATTTTTTATAATCATTGTATAAACTGCAATATCGTCGCTGGTTTTGATTTGCTTGAAAACGTGACAAATCGGTCTAAAGTTGTCATACTATGAGGCTTAAAACATAAACTAAATATGTCGCGTTTTCAAGGAAAAGCCAGGAGTTGCATCGCACTTGTAACGATCATTGGACAGACGTTGTGTTATAAACTGTCACAAACAGATCGTTGGACAGACGTTGTGTTATAAACTGTCACAAACAGATCATTGGACAGACGTTGTGTTATAAACTGTCACAAACAGATTTGGATTAACAGTATGTAAACTTTTGATTGCGTGCGCATCGATCATTGGACAGACGTTGTGTTATAAACTGTCACAAACAGATTTGGATTAACAGTATGTAAACTTTTGATTGCGTGCGCATCGATCATTGGACAGACGTTGTGTTATAAACTGTCACAAACAGATTTGGATTAACAGTATGTAAACTTTTTTGGATTGCGTGCGCATCGATCATTGGACAGACATTGTGTTATAAACTGTCACAAAAAGATTTGGATTAACAATATGTAAATTTTTGATTGCGTGCGCATCGATTACTACTCTTGGATTCTTTCTGATGTTTCGTATTTTCAGTATTTGTCTTGTATTATAAACACTTTTGAAGTCCTACAACTCATTTTCATTAGCAAAATGTACACGCATTCCGAAAAGTGATACACTGATTTGGGACAACTGATCATTCAACTTTCATAGAAAGTGATACACTGATTTGGGACAACTGATCATTCAACTTTCATAGAAAGTGATACACTGATTTTGGACAACTGATCATTCAACTTTCATTAGCAAAATGTACACGCATTCCGTAAAGTGATACACTGATTTGGGACAACTGTTCATTCAACTTTCATAGAAAGTGATACACTGATGTTTGGGACAACTGATAATTGAACTTTCATTTTGCAAAATGTACACGCATTCCGAAAAGTGATTTGGGACAACTGACCATTCAACTTTCATAGAAAGTGATACACTGATTTGGGACAACTGATCATTCAACTTTCATTAGCAAAATGTACACGCATTCCGAAAAGTGATACACTGATTTGGGACATCTGATCATTCAACTTTCATAGAAAGTGATACACTGATTTGGGACAACTGATCATTCAACTTTCATTAGCAAAATGTACACGCATTCCGAAAAGTGATACACTGATTTGGGACAACTGTTCATTCAACTTTCATAGAAAGTGATACACTGATTTGGGACAACTGATCATTCAACTTTCATTTTGCAAAATGTACACGCATTCCGAAAAGTGATACACTGATTTGGGACAACTGATCATTCAACTTTCATAGAAAGTGATACACTGATTTGGGACAACTGATCATTCAACTTTCATTAGCAAAATGTACACGCATTCCGAAAAGTGATACACTGATTTGGGACATCTGATCATTCAACTTTCATGGAAAGTGATACACTGATTTGGGACAACTGATCATTCAACTTTCATTAGCAAAATGTACACGCATTCCGAAAAGTGATACACTGATTTGGGACAACTGATCATTCAACTTTCATAGAAAGTGATACACTGATTTGGGACAACTGATCATTCAACTTTCATAGAAAGACCCTGGATGCCCTTCTTATTTTCACTTATATTATTTAACTTGGTTTCAAAACGGACACATTTCTATGGAAATTGTGTGAACGTCTATGTGTGTGTGCGTGTGGGCGTGCGTGCGTGTGTGTGTTTACATAATTTTACTTGCGAGACACTTCGAAATTTGGGACAAATATTTTATCGTGTCTGCAATTTCCAGCTTAGGCCAACATATTTTTATGTTTCGTTTTACGGGAACTTTTTGAGTCGGGGGAGAGTAATAAAAATAAAAATAAAATCACTTTTTTTAGCAATAGACAAAAATATACTTGATAATTTGAAAGAGGAGCATTTTTGTATTTTCAAACTGAAGACATTTTTAACAGTAAATGCTAAAAACAAGCTCTTTAAAGACATGCTCGTTTAAAAGTTAATTCATTAGTTTGAAACTCTTTAAACCAGTATTTGAACAGATACAGTTATTACTATATACTTTTCCAAACATGTATATGTCCTCGTTACTAATACATGTTCTATGAATAAAATACCAAGTCGGCGGGGAAATTTTAAATTGCTACTTTTATTTTTATTAGTTTTTGTTGAAAATTAAGGTATGGCAAAACAAAAGATAAAAAAAATAGTGGCCCAAATTATTTGTTACTGAAATGTCTTATTAAGTTTAGTGTGCTCTTATGTGCTCTTATGTTAACATATTACATTCGTAGAACATTGATAACAATTTTACCACATTTAGAAAATATTACATTTCACAATTTATTGATTTATTTTTACTTAATTTTTCCTAGCGAGCATTTTTTACATTTATTTTTGATTTAGTGTTTTATGACGTAATGACAGTTATATATGTTATTTAAAATATATTAATATTAAATAATACTGATTATTTATAAATATTATATCTTAATAAAGGCAATAACAACCCATTCATACGCTATTTGACATACCATCGCCAATTTTGCCCTTAGAACACGCGGTGCACGTGTTAGAGGTGGTAACATTGGCTGCCGAGAAAGGATCTCCACAGTTGGCGTCAGTTATGCTGGAACAACTGTAGCAGGTCAGTGCATTCGTTCTGGCCGCTACCAACAAATGAGAAATACCATATATTTAATATCAAATTATACTATCGACGACTGCATTTCACAGGCCCCTGTTAAGAGGACTGTGTCCACGAAATGGGACTCAATGGGGCAATTTCTTAAAAAATGAAAACGTGTTTGACGTGAGAATTGTGAGTATCTTACAAAGCCATAGTATCCACATTTTTTTTCACAAGTCAGAATAGCTCAGTGGGTAAAACATGCCGTCAACTAGGCTCCTGAAGAGTTCCCGAAAGAGAATTTCTTCGCGTTGTATTGAAACACATCCGTGTCCTTCCTTAACATGTCTGTAACCTTCTTGACACTTCGGTACTGAATCGGGATTGAAAAAAACTTTAGCATCCAAATTTAAATTTTTACGCCGAACGGTTTATTCGGGACGGCTTCGGGTTTATCGGATCGGCCAACCATTGGCAACCATTCGGGATGTTCGGGATGTCCCACCCATCGGAACAGACTAGGCATCCTCGTAAAGCCTTCTGCGAGGTTTCGTAACCTTTAGCCATCCCGAGCTGTCCATGAAGGAAGCTAAATCGAAACCATGAAATGCCGGGTCGTCGCCTATTGTCAGCAGAACGGACGCCAAGATAAGAGCGACGGCAGAAGCAATGTCGTCAGTATGCCGACATCGTCGAAACCCACGATATATATTCCGTTACCACTACATTATATACCGTGGAAGAATTGGCTTTCAAAAGCTCCTTTTCATGAATATTGATGAGCCCCTTTCATGAATATTGATGAGCCACATGCTGACCAGTGTAATTACAACGAATGCGTTGAAAACTCCTCGAATGAAATCTGGAAAACCGACCACGTGCTGGATAAATGTAAATATGATACATTAAAGCGAACACCGCCTACATGCGACAGTTTTAATACCGCATCGTTTCGATTGGTTGTATTTTCCTTGAAGACTTGGACAAGGAACCAATAAGATGTCTCATTAATTATTCATCAGTACGAAGTTTTGCTAGCATAATCGCCCACGGTCGACCAAGAAGCGTATTTGAGCGAACGTGGGTTCCGACGATGGTATGCCGATATTTTTTGAAAAGACAAAATCGACATATTTCCTTGTGAATTGAACGCTTATCATGGTGCTATTCAAGGGGATTGAAGAAGAGGTTTGGCGTGAAATATTGCAGGCATTCAGCTTCTGAACACTCTCGTTCGGATGAAGGCGGCCCGATCTGAAAGCTGGGAAGAACAAAACTAGCAAAAAGTATCTAAGGGTTGCCCCAGCACACCACACCATTCTTTGAATACTAAAGTCTGCGATGACAAGTGTAAGCCATCGGTACGAGACGAGTTCCATCATATTCTACCGAATTGGACGGCCACTTCACCCCAATCCGCTGGATTATTAGGAATTACTAGAATTTACCCTTATACTCGTGAAGCTGGGCAGTAGACACTTCTGGCACAAAATGGCATTGACGTTCTGCAGAAACACAGAATTCATACACCAAAGAGACGTACTTGTCTATGGATGTACCTTCGGGCCCGCAGAAAGGGTGTTGCGGAACATGGTGTAATTTTTCGAATGCGAAGCGTTTGACGCTGGCGTACATGTATGTCTTCCAACATTGTGTGCTTGATCATCGAATATTTTTGTAGGAGGTGACATCGTCATCTCGGCGTTCCTGCATCAAGAGTTGTACTGTCCATACTGAAGCCTCTTGTCGTCTGTCAGCAAGGAGCGGACTCGCCATCGATGACGTCTTCTCTGTCTCAGATCTACGGCCAATGCAAGCATGGCATAAATGTTAGCTTGGACTAAAAACCGAAGTGCAAGGTGAAGGCCTCTAACATCCACGGTGTCACACTAGCAACTGATAACACGATAGTAGGTCGGCATTGTGTATATACATGGACTCTCAAATTGGAAAAAATCATCATTCTTTCGAAACAAATCGGCAGGCACTACAATGTTACCGTAACCTTTTCGCACCATTTGGAAACATATGAGAGCCTTTTCTGGAACTGTCAGTATTCTTCTGCGTCGCATTCGGATACATAGAGTAGGTTTCGGCGTTTATACCTCAAACTGTCGTATGGCACTCCAAACGAATCCAATGGGAAATCGCCGCCCATTTTATCCCGAAAGGTTTCCGAAAATAAAGGGATGTAGTGGACGGCAGACCTAAGAGCGCTGCAAATTTTTATTTGTTCTTATGAGTCCGCCGTCGTGAGTTTGATACCCACTGTGGAGTTTTCTTTCATGAAGTATTTTTGTTTATTTGTTGTTATTAAAATTCTCATAACCTGGCAAATAATGCATACTTACTACTAATTAATTGTATTAATTGCATACGTCTTTGTATTGCTCATTTCTATAACATAAGAAGTTTAATAACATTTAAATTGCTGAAGGAGATCACGTTTTCATAGACATAGTCCTTTTCAGAAATAGCTGTAGCACACTTTGACAGAAATATGTTAGTTAATTAACGAGCCCGCTGGGGGAGATTAAATAATCAACATGTGTGGCATGTCGTGGCAAAATCGGTCTTAATGCATGTGCATAAAGTGTCGTCCCGGATCGGCCTGTGCAGTCCGCACAGGCTGATCCAGGATGGCACTTTCCGCCTACAGTGGATTTATGGTTAGAAGAGACTTCCTTGAAACAGAAAATACCATAAAAGCGGAAAGTGCCGTCCCGGATTAGCCTGTGCGGACTGCATTAAGACCGGTTTTCTAACGACGCCCCTCATATTGAGGTCAAATAGTGCTACAAGTGTTTAATACCATATTCGCCAATCACATCGCAAACTTTCTATGATGCCGATCTCAATGGGCAGTTTCTAGACGTCACGTTATGTCTGACATGCTTGGCATGCGTGTCATTTTCAAATTTAGCGCTGTCGCAATGTGTCCACTCAGTGCAATAGTTCAGTGCAATAAGTAGTGTGCGTATAAATTACAACTAAATTTCAATATACCGCACGATTCTTATTGCACGATAAGCTTGCATATTAGACTCCGCCCACCAGTTACCGTTCTGATACCACAATTATTGAATACCGAAAAACAAAGAAAACTCTCTCAAATATGGTATAAATAAAACTTTCACGACACTAGAATAATCATATATGCCAGTATTCGTCAGCATTATTATATTCAAAACAAATGTAGAAAAATGATCTATAAATTACAATTTACGTGCCGAATAAATATCAATAACAACTTAGTACGGAAATGTGAATCAAGTAGGTACGATATAGACGATGCATGGCTGTTGCCGTTATAGAAAATGTTGATCCGGTTTGGCATAAAAAATGAAAATACTAGGCCTTCCCGGTACCAAACATGCATTATATTTTATCCTGCTTCTACATGATGTCATTATTTGCAAAGCATCTTAAAGAGGGACTGTCTGATTTTTATAGAATTATTTCAAGTCAAACATCCGTTTTATAACACACAAATTAACGTCCACATCGACAAAAATTATTTCTCTTATCGAAAAATGCAAATATATATTTTTGTCGATACAGACCCGTTTATCATACAGCAACGGTTACATTCAATTTCGAATGAGAAAATAAGGACTGCGCATGCGTCATCAACCGATCTGACTCGTCTAGACGCTGTGTATACATGTATATAATGGTTCGCTGCGCAGCGAAGTATTATTTTAGTTTTAACGTTCTCTCTTAATACGCATTTCTGAACATAAGTTATTCTCAACATGTATTATAATATTATTTTTAAAATATGCTGACATCATTAGAATCAATGGATGGTGTACATTATAATTTTCGTACAAAATCGTGCTATCCCTTTTTAACAGTATTATACAAATAATATTAAAGTGCATAGCATTTTGTTCTCAATTCAGAATAGCTTACAAACTTAAAAGCGCTATCAATAGACCAGTGGCAAAGATTGGTGTAAATATTATTTAGTTTACGCTAATACACAGTTTCTCAAAGTTATGTTTTCGTATCTATTCTAAATGTATCAAGTATTTACAAACAACATGTGTGAATGTTAGCCTTTATACATGTAGTATGCGTATACAACATTGAGATCGAAACAAAATCTTATAAGTGCCATGTTCATGCCAGCACCATATTTCCGTTCTACGTGTATATAGAACGTCTAGGAATACAAAGCATGTATTATTATCTATTATACCATATTTTCGAGAGTTTTCTTTGTTTTCGGTATTCAATAACTGTGATATCAGAACGGTTACTGGTGGGCGGAGCATAATATGCAAGCTCAGCGTGCAATAAGTAGAGTGCAGAATATTTTAATTTAGTCGTAATTTATATGCACGCCAATTATTGTACTGTAAGCTAGCACATTCGCATCTCATCACGTAACCTTGCGACAGCACTGTAGTTAGAATCGACACAGATGCCAAGAATGTCACACATCACTTGAAGTCTAAAAACTGCCCATGGGATCGGCATCGCGTAGAAGGTTGCGATGTGATTGGTGAATATGGTATTAAACACTTGAAGCACCCTTTGACCTCAATAGGTTAATTATTAAACCTCGCCCTGCGTGTTCTTAAATAACTTTCCGTCTACACTGGATTTATATTTAGAAGAGACTTCCTTAAAACGAAAAATACGATAAAAGCGGAAAGTGTCGAGCTAATCCGGGACGACATTTTATACACATGCATTAAGCCCGGGTTTCCCACGACACGCCTCAAAAAAGTGTTTATTAAATCTACCATGTAGTCATTTTATTTTAACCCATTTGAGGAAATATCTCATAAAACTACTTTGCATACAACTAATATTAAATATAGTGTGCATAGTTGATGGTTGTTAAAGCTCCCGAATCCTCATTGGTCATATGAGGCGCGTCGTGGGAAAACCGGACTTAATGCATGTGCGTAAAGTGTCATCCCAGATTAGCCTGTGCAGTCCGCACAGGCTAATCCGGGACGGCACTTTCCGCCTACAGTGGATTTATGTTTAGAAGAGACTTCCTTGAAATAGAAAATACCTTCAAAGTGGAAAGTGCCGTCCTGGATTAGCCTGTGCGGACTGCACGGCTAATCCGGGACGACACTTTACGCAAATGCATTAAGACCGGTTTTCCCACGATGCGCCTCAATGATATTTTTTTGTACGAAGTAAACCAATTGAATAAACCAATATTGCTCATTGCTACACCAATAATACTACATGCGCACTGACGCTACAATGTGCAACCATATTCGGAAAATGTGTACTAAATCTGAGTTTAAATTCCTACAAGTTGTAATATTAAACAACCGCTTACCAATGCAAACCACCATGATAGCTAGAATCACTACTGCCTTCGCCATGCTGATAATGTTCGCTTCACAATCTAGAAGTCTTCACCGAAAGAATCCAGTTGGATGACTGTGTGGTTTCCATATAAAATCCACCTTATATAGAGTCTACGATGCCACCGATATGTTGTTCATAACAGTCATCTGCGTCAATATGGCAATTGTAGGTAAAACACCTGAAGAAGTTCAAAACCATTTAGATCGCTTGCTTGAATATTGCAAAACTTGGGGGCTTAAAGTTAATATCAATAAGACAAAAATCATGGTTTTTCGAAAACGTGGTCGATTGTTACCTTCCGAAAATTGGACGTATGATGGACAACCAATAGAAGTTGTAAATGATTTCAATTATCTAGGAACAGTTTTTAATTATACCGGCAACTTTAATTTGAACCAAGAATATCTATCTGGTAAAGCACTTAAAGCCGCGAATATTTTATTCAACAAATGTAAGGAATTTGATTTAAATCCTGAAACCATTTGTCAGTTGTTTGACGCTTTCGTGGGATCAATGTTAAACTATGCATGTGAAGTGTGGGGAAACACAAAGACTAAAGAAATAGAACGAATCCACCTAAAATTTTGCAAAAGATTACTGAACGTTAAACAAAACACGTGCAATGCAGCGGTTTATGGCGATTTAGGTAGATTCCTCTTTTTATAAATCGTTATATTAGAATTGTAAAATACTGGTTTAAGTTATCAAATACTGACAACATTATATTAAAAACGGTATACTTACAGGCCCTTCAAGATAGTCAGAATGGCCATACCAATTGGGTTTCAAATGTTAAGAAACTTTTTGACATTTACGGGTTTTCTTATGTATTTGATAATGTCAATGCTGTCGATGTAAATGTGTTTTTATGCCAATTTAAAAGTAGAATTATTGATATGTATACCCAGGATTGGTATAGAACAGTAGATAATAGCCCTGTGTTAGACATGTATCGTTTATTTAAACCTGTGTATGGCTATGAATGTTATTTAGATATTGTTCCCAAATCTTTAAGATCATATATTGCTAAATTAAGATTATCAGTTTTACCGCTTAGAATTCAAATTGGTCGATATGCCACTCAAAATATTTCTAGAAACGAACGATATTGTCTTTGTTGTAACGAACTTGATATTGAAGACGAATTTCATTTTATTTGTAAATGCTTAAATTTTGTAGATATTAGAAAAAAATATATAAAACAATTTTACTACAATAGACCGTCTGTTCACAAATTTCACCAATTATTAAAAAGTAATAATAAAAATGAACTTTTAATGTTAGCAAAGTATATTAAAGAAGCGTTAAAAATAAGAAATACTTTCCTGAACACTACTGTGTAATATACACAGAGTTGTCCTCCTTTACACTAAAAACATTAGTTAAAAAAAGTTTATATTTCGATGTTAATTTATTGAAATATCATGACCGTTGTTTTCCTGTTATTCATAAAACTATCTCTGTATTTTATGTGTTTATGTGTATCCGTGTTTACAAATATTTTATTATTATAATTAAATGTTAAAATGATATAACGTGACAAAATGCATGTAAGATTATGATGTGTTTAGATGATGTACTATGTACAAATCTTAATAAACTGTCTTGTCTTGTCTTGTCTTGTCTTGTCAACAATAGCAGATTCGTCACACCAGCTTTGTTTTTAGATTTGCTCAGTTTGTCATATGTGAGAACTCTACTGCATAAAGGGACTTCACAGATTTGCGAATGGACAATTTCAATTAATGCAATAACTGCAGTAATGTTGACCTTTGGTTGAATATTTATTTTCTCTTTATAACAATGAATTGTTTCGAAATAATGCAACTTATGTTTATAATCTGTTCAAGGCTTATAAGTATTACCTAACCTCAATCTTTATCCGTGCTTAATACCTGAATGTAAATTACTAAGATTCAACGGCGTTAAGTACTGCCAATCACAACCGGACCATACAGGAATATTATCAAATACTTGAATTCTTACGGACCTCGTAGGGTGTGATATAGGGTTAGCAGATTAATATTGGGCGAGAGCGTAGCTCACAATTATTGCCAAGTAAATAACAATAACAAAACTATAAACAGTGATATTTGTTTTGGCCATGTATTTGGCCGCAACTTCATTTAAGAATATCAATTAATTTATGTTAAACTTAGTAAGTAATCAGCACCAGTAGCGACTGAAAATGCACAATATAAAGCAAAATAAGCATACATACATATTTATAATGATATTGATATACAACATTTTAACTTTACATGAAATTGCATGAAGGGTGGGAAAATTTCTTCCATCAGTTCATCTGCACAGTCGGGTTTCTAGTGTAATTCTAATCAAAGACAGCTAAGGCAGGCGCTACAGTCACGATTGACTAAACATTTTTTTGACTTATCAAACAGAGGTTACATTTGCAGTAATTACTTTTTTAAAAACGACCATAATGCTTGTTGATAATTATTCCATATTAATAAATATGTAGTAATTTATTGCAAAGTAAATAACAATAACTAGGAAACTACAAACAGTGATATTTATTTTGGCCATATATTTGGCCGCGACTTACAACTATCAATTAATAATGTATTTATGTTAAACGTAGTAGGGCGTAAAAACAATATGTTTGTTTCAGGTAACCCGACCTACCCTAAAGCGTGCCCCGACCCTACAACATTTTATTGAGTAGGTCAGATATTTTTTTGTTTATTTTACTTTCTTCCAATCATTAAATACTTTTTGAATAAGTAAGTGTTTTCTTTTGATAGCATCCACTTCAAAACAATGCTTTATGATATAAGAGACATGTTTTGAATATTCATTCATTTTTAGAATCTTCCAAGTTGACCATTTACCAAATAAAACATAAAAATAAAATAATTCCCTTCCTACCTACCCTATTTTTTAGGTGGCATGAAACCTGAAACAAACTTAATTTTTTTCCTCGATCATGTTGGCGCTCAGCGTTTTTCCCATCTAGATTTTCTGATACACAGATAGGGATTGCACTGATGACCAGTAACAGAATATAAACAAAGCGAAACTTCAGTTGCGACAACAGGACAGAACTCTTAATAGTAGCCCGAGGTCCTTTATGTATGGCAAGTGACCAATTACCAAAACCAATACACAGGATATCACAAAAACACATAACAAACACAAAACACACATGAATACAACTGGGGTTACCGCCTTGGAACGGTCAATGCAAAGAATTGGGGGTTTAAACCGATTTATGTGCACACGAACCTCACACTTGGCTCAGAATTATTCACAAAACATGTAAGTGTAAATAAAAATAGTGTAAATAGCTAAAAATAAAAACCTTCATTATTTGCGCTCTTCCAAACACATTTTGGACAAGATTGTGACCTCAGTTGCACGAATGGAATGGCTAGTTTAAATCTGGGATAGATCGCATCACACAGTTTACTCATCTCTGACATCAATGAGCCAAGACTTGTTTCGCCTATGGGACTGTTGCAATACCAAACATAATCGCGGTCATCAAACGATGCACGAAACTCTGCTACAACCTGGCATTCTCAGAATGGAGGTGCTGCAGATATCGCCCAAGCAACCGGACAGAGAGGAGATTGTGAAATGAATGGCTTCAATGATGTTTAATACGTTAAACATGGCATTAAGTTAGCATTTAATATGAACTTCAACATGGAAATGTGATACTGTTTGGTACCAGTACACCTTGCTTTTTTATTGATATAAAATTATAATGTATCTGGTGATTGACGCATGATGGGCGTTATGATTTCTTTGTCAGCTTCACGTCGGTTCTTTTTCAGTTCGTGCATAGCTTTGGTAACGTAACAAAGACCGTATCTCTTTTAACAACGAATGTAGATTGTGTTATGACAGCCATGTTTTCAGAACCCCTGTGCAAGAAGTACATTCTAATATCAAACTGGACTTTATTCGCTAATCCTGATGGAGTTGTTGGCGACATCCACATGGAGTCGTACAATTTCTTTTTGTCGTCATCATTGATCGGTGGATGCTGATCGATTGTTCCCAGTCCAAGCCTCTTTGCCGTTGACACCAGGGCATTGAAAGAGTGATTTGCCTAATTGATTTCAGGATCCTTTATAATGTCAAGTTTACGATGGAGTTTTTATGATGTTGTTTTCTAGGTTTCACCATTGGACTTTCGCAAGTCCATGCACAAATTGTAGAGGAGGTATTCCAAGTCGTTAGCACCCAGTTGCTCAAATGTTTCACCCCTTTGCCACTTTCCAGTAGTACACTTTAAGAATATTGGCATACTGCTTATTTGCGCATACTGTATTGTAATAACAAACCTTTTTCAGCAAGATTTCGGCATCAGATTCGGTCATCTGCTGCTAAATACGACGTTTAGTGGCAGCCATATTTGTTACTAAGCTAAGTAGCGAAAAGACAATTATTTTGAAAAAGTCCAAGGTTTAAATCAGTTATCTTTCAGTTTTTGAAACCTGGATTTTGTAATACGTTTTCATGTCACCGATTCTTTATTTGGTGTTCAAATGCCTTCATAGCCATGTTTATTTTGAAATAGTATGGACGAATACACGGTCAGCACGTAACCAACCTAAACCAATGAAATGCGAGCATTCTGTACGAGGCAAGATAAACAACAATATAAATAGCAAATATACACTGATATAAAAATCTGAGCCAGTCATTCTTAGGAATTTTTTTTTAAAACATAGTAGTATTGAAATACAAAATTCCAGTTTTTAATTTAAAATACTATAGAACCAAGTTTGAATTATCTCTATACAAGAAGGGACAAAGCAAAACTTATTTCGCATCTTCGGCCAGAAAAACAAACACCAATTCACACCAACGCAAGCGATCTGTATTGCCCTAGCATTTCCTACAACCGCAAGCATGTATGGGATACATAACTTTATATTAAACATACTTAGTTTATGATATTAAGAAATGACCAAATCTTTTACATTGGACTCCATACGCCACCTTTTTATTGACACACCGCCGACGTTTTACTTCATATTGGATTAACTGCAGGATGAAGATCAGTCTTAGCTCAACTTGATCTTCTAGCTCAACTGAGCTAGAATTTGAAAAACATCTTATATTGAAATTACTTCTTATTCAGATAAAATAACATAATTTATTGTGATGTTTTGATAACAAATTTCATATCAGATAGCAAATGTACTCTGAGAGCAGTTCATAATTATGTATAATATATATTTGACCACTAACTTAATTTGAAACAGATTTATAATGGACGCCCTTTTTGAGCTTGATCCTGAAATATCTGGCTTTAAGTTCATATTGAATCTAAAAGTCAGGTTTTGTTAACAATGGACCTGGGTCGCAGGTTTGTTCCCCATTATGTCGTCGTTCGCATGAAATATTAAACCGAAGTGCAATGTGCTTCACACAGTGCACTGAAAGACCCTGGGTCGCTCCTGGAAGGAGTGCCATTATATAGTATATTACAGTCCAACAGTTACCCAAATAAAAACTTCCTTTGACGATGTGTATCGAATGCATATGGATTTTCTCCCATATGACCATCATCCCCAGGTTTGTTAGTTGGGTTAAGTGCACGATACAGCAGACGCCTCGTTTAAGAGTTTTTAGTGCACGGTGTGAAGCACCTATCGTGTTAACTGCACCTTGGTTATAGACGAGTTAGTTGGTGGGTTAGGGAGTAGCGAGCACTTTAACCTGCGACTCCTGGGATGTGAAGCCAGTGTGTTACCACTAGACCACGGATCCGCTACTAGGCTACGCTAGTTAAGTACTTGTAATGCGCACGTTTAAGGGTAAGACTATGAAAGTAACGAATCGTGTGTTTTAAATATAAATGTAACCAGAGTACAGTTCTGTGTGTAAGGGATGTGTGCATGAAGTGTGATAGGTTTTCACTGTTCTTATTGGTTATGAGCACATTTTAACGTAATCCCCATACCAAGCTGTCAATTAGCTAACATGTCCGTTTGTCACCAGAGACTTCAGTAACTTATTATACATACAAGTCACTAGCGGATCCTGGGGGGGGGGACCCGGCGCACTCTCCCCCCCCCCTTAAAACTGCCGGACCATACATTTATGGGCATATATAAAACGGTAAAACTGGATAAATATGCTAAAAAAAAATTCGCTTGCTTCGCTCGCTCAATTTTTTCAAAGATACAAATCAACTTCAGTAAAACATACCCGGCCTAGCCCGCCCCCTACGATTTCTTACGTACACCGGCGCCAAAATTCATCGAAAACGATAAATGTTTATAATATACGTTTATTTGTGGATGATATTGTTTTCTTTCTTAAATTCATATATTGTATAAAGATGTCAGATGCAACACACTGTTGGCACTAGAAACCGCATAAAAGACATTAATAGGTTTCGAATAAATATGATTTAAAGTCGAATTTAAAGTCGAATCAATGACTTTTGCGAGCTGAAACAGTTTTGTCTGAATAAATAGTTTAGTTCCCAAAAATCTAAATAAACTTTTTGTTCAATGTTCCATTAATTAGCAATCACAACAAATTACATACTGATTTTATGCATTCATAAAAAAAGATATAAAGTGATAAAGCATAGGGGTGTCCACAACGTTGGCTCCAATTCGTGGCGATTTCATATTTTTTCCGGCACCATATGTCAGTGAAATTGAAACTACGGCATCACTTGCCGTATTATTTCACAACGCAATCATACGTGTATCTTACACAATATTTCACAATATTTCGTGCAAAAAAATATACGTTCCTCTGTCTGTCCGTTAGTTCAGTTCGATGAAAAAAAACAGTGCATATCACATTTCAAGACAATTGATGAGCATGACTGTGAACGTGTGAGTTATTTAATGACAATCACTTCGAACAGAGACCATTACACTTAAATAAATGAATTATACAAAAATGATTGATGCGTGTGTTTTTGAATTTAATCATGTTAATACATGTTTAAAGATGTTTCTGATGTATTACATTGAATATCAAATACATATTAAGTGGACAGGCACATCAAACAAGGGCAATTTACTGCCAAAACAGGTGCATGACGTACATATGAACCAACATGTCTTTCGAACAAAATACGGTGAAGTATGAATTTATTCAGTGAAACAAAGTGCATTAATTTTGATGGTGATGATGATGATGATGATGATGAGTTTTATCATATATCTTTGATACGGATCTGTAGTTGATCACTGCAGGCACACAGACAACATAACGAGTTATAACTGCACGATCAAAAGTTACGCCCCCCCCCCAACCCGAAATCCTGGATCCAACCCAAAATCCTGGAACCGCCCCTGCAAGTATCCTGCAAAGGAATAGTGATAAATAGTGATAAAGTCATTTTGCCCTGCTTGGTAAGATTTTTGTGTTCTGGTATTTTGTTCTTTTATTTCAAGATTTAAGCATTTAACCTATTTAATTAATGAATTCTATTGTTGAGTTTATTGTATAAATAACATACATAATAATACTAGTACTAGAAAAACACATC
This sequence comes from Congeria kusceri, assembly GCA_027627225.1. Classification (NCBI taxonomy): domain Eukaryota; kingdom Metazoa; phylum Mollusca; class Bivalvia; order Myida; family Dreissenidae; genus Congeria; species Congeria kusceri. The sequence goes on along the minus strand of CM051027.1, from coordinate 1,833,985 downwards.
GCTTTCTATGAAAATATACCGCATATATTAACGTAATAATTAGATGTACTTTAAAATTATTGAGTGATTATTCTTCAAAGAATTATTGTTTTTAGAATTGTGTTCGTAAAAGCAATTTATTATTTGGTCTCTTTATATTTAATAACATTTTCATTTTTGTCACCTGTGAAAAAGCATTCCAGAGGTCGTCAATTCGCGGTTAGGCGTACAAAAGTTGTTTGTAACGATTAACCCGACCGACCATGTTTTTTTGCACCGACCTAAGCTTTTTTTGCCGCTAGAAAATTTCCGTTTTTTTGTTAATAATATTGAACGTTTCTATATGAAGGCAGTAACTAGACTGGGACCGGCCTCTAAACATGTCATTTTAATATTCTATTGCAACCGCGGTACCAGTCTAGGCAGCAAGGCCAATAGTATTGGTGTTGTTTAACCGTTTGTATACAATAGTTGTCGCCCTTTGTTACCCCCTTGCCGTGGTTTGCTTTAGTAAATAAATCGCATTTTGCAAGGTTCGTCGGAGCTTTCTTCCTAAATACTGACAGTAATTGATTATTTGGGCGCACATTTAACAATAACTAGCGTCTATGTCTTAATAAAGTTTAAATGTGTGCAGGGGCTTATGAATAATAAATGGCAAAAAAAATGTATATTGATTCAGAACCTGTTTATTTATCTCCAAGAGGTGTTGTGACCAGGAACCAATTGTGAAAACGTTTGTGTGTAGTACGTTTTTATCGAGTGCACGGGAATTCTCTCCCATATTGTCCTCGCCCCCAGAAGACTTGTTTGTGCAAGATACAGACACCCCGTTCCAGAGGCGTTCCTGTGTCGTTTAGTGCTCGGTTTGAAGCACCTAATACACTGCACCTCGGTTTAACGTCTCATGCAAAAAACGAGTTAGTAGATTAGGGTGTGGTGGGGGATCAAACCTGCGACCCCTGGATTGTGAAGCTAGTGCGTTACCACTAGACCACTGAACGATCTGCAAACATTTTTAAAACTCTATTGAAACATGTTTTTATACCTGCAAATTTAATTCAACTTCAAGGAAGGATGTTTGTGGCCATTGTGGCTTCCCTGATGAAAGTGTTAAAATCACACTACAGAAGAACTACTAAAATGTACAGTGTCACTGTGTTTTAATTGGGAAAAAAAACAAGAATAATGCGCCCACATGGAGAAAGGAAATAGGAACTCATGTCGGAAGTGATGATTGTGAACTTGGAAACTTTGGCTTTGGTTCTCAAATTGTTTGACGTAAACTGCCCATTAAATATCAAGTGTGTCTTTCTTTATTATTAGTTTTAATGAGTTATGAAAATTACGTTATAACCAATTTACTAAAAATGTTTTTAAAGCGGATGTAGATCTGTGCTTGTTGGGTCACGACGGAAAACAAGTTAAAGACAAAAAAAGTTATGCCTACCTACCTACCATACATTTTTTCATAGACGTTAGCGGAAACGAACAACTTTTTTTGGCCTAAGATAAATACTTTTCTACAATTTGCACAAAAATGGTGATCAAAGAAAAGAAGGATTAAAAATTAAAGTAAATGCTTTATGCTTAAAGGTTGCGAACTGTCCTGTAAAGCTAATTATACCGTCTTAGTTTTGGGGTATTAAGCATTCAATTTGTAATGATAACCTTCCGATCTGCTTTGTAACGCTATTATCCACGTTGTCGCTAAAACGTGAGTGAACGCGTTTATGTTGTAATTTCCAAAAGAAAAACAATCTGTAAAAAGGTCTCTTTAAGATCCTTGCGTATACAGTTTGCAGTTTACAGGTTACTAGGGGCAGTGCAAGATATAGGAGACGCCCCGTTTCAGAAGCGAACCTGGGTCTTTTAGTTCCCGGTGTAAAGCACCTAGTACACTGCACCTCGGTTTAACGTCTCATGCGAAAGACGAGTTAGTAGGGTGTAGCAGGGCTCGAACATGTGACCCCTTGGTTGTGATGCCAGTGCGTTACCACTAGATTACGGATCCGCCACAGCGACACTTGTCGTTTCGGACACATGTTTTGTAAACAACGGGACTCTGGAAGTGAAACTGATTGGCTATTTTGTCCACGTGGTAAGTTCTAAACAACAACCTAGAGTTATAAATAGTTGAAAAGCGTGTCGAGAAATTGGGTTAACCGAATATTTAAACCAGGGTGTTTGGAACTTATGTTAGTGTGTCAACAATGTTATTTCAGTCAATTGTATAATAATATTTTGTTTTCCTAGATTTGAAACATTTTTGTTTTCATTTTTGTCAATTTCCCAATTTGTGACGTAGCAGCATTAAGTGATGCTTCATTGACTGCATTCGATGAGTATCGTAACATTTACGTTACAAATTGGTTTTATTTTCCTCAGTTATGTATGTCTAATCATATGTGAAGTAGCAGCTTTAAACAATTGATTACAAATTTCTTACAAACGGCCGTTGCATTAATGAAATGAGCTGTTTATTAAAGACATTTGGTGTCGTCGTTTCCGTGGAATGTTATTCCCATGCATGATTTGTTGCATGCAGAAATCCCATTATTGTGATCAGTAAAAAAAATTTCAATTTCGGGGGTCGTCTTATAAACATATACTAGTGTGGTATCAAGAACAAAGACATGGGTACAACAAATTGAGAAAACATACGTAATTATAAACACATCAACATGGTTTTACTGTGCAAATATACTTATTAGTGGTCAGAAACTTACCAAGTGATTTTGAGTTTGTAACTTGTTGAATGTATTACCGGTATATATTTCAAACTTCAAATCGTGTACAAAACGTTTCATAGACGGCCCTCAAAATGACTCGTCCAATTTATGCCAATTGATTTTACTGTTTGAAGCACAGTGATTCATAAAACAGCATGGACATTGTGTAAATTACCACAGTGACTGTTCCGTATGAATCGACAGACATTTGTCTTTAAATGACAAGGTTATCCCGTTGTATAAATACATTACCTATACTAATGTTTACTGATATACATCAGGATCATCCACCCTGCTGTTATAGTCGGTTTAATTTTTTTTTTATGATGAGGGGCTAAACCCAATCTCATTAAAACCATCTCCAGTCTGACGCTACTATATAAACCACTGACTAGATATGATGACTTCGCATTAAAGGTCACGTTCCGACGACCTTTTCAAAAGCCAATCAAATTGGTGCCCTCAAAATCTTGTGGTATAACTTCATATAGCAACCACGAATACTATGCACGAAATGAACGTGAACTTAAGATGTTTACTCGCCTAAGGTACCACTAATTGTTATCCCCGAGAAAATTAACTGTAAGTGATTTATTCCCGATCTCTGGAAATGCATATCTTATTTAAAAAAACGTGGCCAAACATCGCTGTGCAAAAGGCAATATCATTCGGCGCAGCAGGGCTGATGTTTTATTGTTCGGAAGGTCATTTGAACTTGACCTGTTATACGATGTCTTCAGATCCTAAAAATGTTAGGATTTGATTTTAATGAGTTTGAGGGTTTGTGAGGAAAACGATTTTATTTATAAATTATACCCCAGTCACTAGTGTGTCCCAATGGGTTTACGACTCGTTTCCAAGAATAAACCAAGCACACAATGTAACGTACTTTTTAAGCCGAAACATACACCATTCAAGCGCACAAATCGCTATTATAATAGATGCAATAATCATGAGTGCATCCAGGCCATTTCTCGAAAATGTAAATATCCGGTTGATGTCACACACGCTGCACGTTCACAGTAAAATATGCCTTCCGACATCTGAATATTTCCGGTTTTTTGTTTCATGGTTATAAAGTATGTTGAATGTGCAGCGAGTACAAACAAAAATCATCGTCGCTTTTGTACCGTTTTATTCAATCTCATTCGCTCACCTGGGCACCAAGTGCTCATGGTGAGCTTTTGTGATCGTCCATTGTCCGTCGTCCGTGTGTCCGTCCGTGCGGGCGTGCGTCCGTCCGTCCGTCGTCAACTTTTTATTCAAACAACATCTCCTCCTAAACCACTTGGCAGATTTTCACCTAACTTTACAGGAATGATCCTTGGGTGGACCTCTTTCAAACACGTTCAGATTTTTCCGGTCCGCTGCATATGCAGCTCACCAGAGCTAAAAATAGATTTAAAAAGTGGAAACTTAAAAAAAATCTTCTATGAAACCGCAAGGCTCGGAGCTTTCATATTTGATATTTGACATCCTCTTGTGGTCTGAAACCGTAACGCCCAGAGATTTCGTATTTGGTATGTATCATCCTATAGTGGCCATCTACAAAGATTGTTCAAATTATCCCTTGGATCAAAACGGGACACGCCCTGGGGGTCACATGGTTTATATAGAATATATAGCAAAAGGACTTTAAAAATCCTCTCCCCTGAAACCGCAAGGCCCAGAGGTTTCATATTTGGTACGTAACATTGTACAGTGGTCCTCTACAAAGATTGTTCAAATTATGCCCCTGGGGTCAAAACGGGCCACGTCCCGGGAGTCACATGGTGTATATAGAATATATTGTAAAATGATGTAAAAAATATTCTTATCTGAAACCGCAAGGCCCAGAGGTTTCATATTTGGTATGTAACATTGTATAATGGTCCTCTACAGGGATTGTTCAAATGATGCCCCTGGGGACAAAACTGACCACGCCCGGGGGTCACATGTTTTATATAGACTTAAATTTAGAATGACTTAAAACATCTTTTCTAAAACTGCAAGGCCCAGAGGTTTCATATTTGATAAGTAACATTGTATAGTGGTCCTCTACAAAGATTGTTCAAATTATGCCCCTGGGGCCAAATCTGGCCACGCTCCGGGGGGTCACATGGTTTATATATACTTAAAAGCAAAATGACTTTAAAAAGCTTCTTCTGAAACCGCAAGGCCCAGAGGTTTCATATTTGGTATGTAACATTGTAGAGTTGCCCTTTTCAAAGATTGTTCAAATGATGCTCCTGGGGTCACAATTGACCACGCACTGGGGGTCACATGGTTTATATAGACTTGAATAGCAAATTGACTTTAACATCTTCTCCTTTGAAACCGCAAGGCCCATAGGTTTCATATTTGGTATATAACATTGTATAGTGGTCTTCTACAAAGATGGTTCAAATTATGCCCCTGGTGTCAAAACAGGCCACGCCCCGGGGTCACGTGGTTTATATAGAATATATAACAAAATAACTTTAAAAAATCTTCTCCTCTAAAACCGTAAGGCCCAGAGTTTCGTATTTGGTTGGTAACATTGTAAAGTTGTCCTCTATAAAGGTTGTTAAAATTATCCCCTTGGGTCAAAACTGGCCACGCTCCGGGGGTCACATGCTTTACATATACTTAAATAGCAAAACGACTTTAAAAATCTTCTCCTCTGAAACCGCAAGGGCCAGAGATATCATATTTGGTATGTAACATTGTATAGTGGCCCGCTACAAAGATTGTTCAAATTATGCCCATGGTGTCAAAACAGGCCACTCCCCGGGGGTCACATTGTTGATAGACTTAAAAAACAAAATAATTTTAAAGAAGTAAACCAAAAATATGATAATTAAATAAAAATTGGCATAAATCGTTTCTAATGGACATCTTACCTACAAAATACAAAAAAAAAAAACGCATAGAAATTGGTACAATAATAATGTTTTGGTAATTTTGTATCGTATAGTTTCTGTATGTTATAGCTGGTGATGCTTCTGGAGTAAATCAGCATGTACATTAGCGTATATTCTGTTCATACCAAGCGTTTTCAAACAAAGACATTGTAAAATGTCCTCCGCAAATGATGCCCCTGGGGTCAAAACTGGCCACATCCCGGGGATCATATGGTTTATATACAATTAAATTTCAAATTGACTTGAAAGTTTCATATTTGGTATGTAACATTGTATAGTGGTCTTCTACAAAGATTGTTCAAATGATTCCCCTGGGGTCAAAACTGGCCACGTCCCAGGGGTCACATGGTTTATATGGACTTAAATAGCAAAATGACTTTAAAAAATCTTCTTCTGAAACCGCAAGGCCCAGAGGTTTCATATTTGGTATGTAACATTGTAGAGTTGCCCTTTTCAAAGATTGTTCAAATGATGCTCCTGGGGTTACAATTGGCCACGCACCGGGGGTCACATGGTTTATATAGACTTGAATAGCAAATTGACTTTAACATCTTCTCCTCTGAAACCGCAAGGGCCAGAGGTTTCATATTTGGTAAATAACATTCTATAATGGTCTTCTACAAAGATTGTTCAAATGACGCCCCTGGGGTCAAAAATAGCCACGCCCCGGGGTCACATGGTTTATATAGACTTAAATAGCAAAATAACACAACCCGAGGTCACATGGTTTCTATAGACTGATATGGAAAGTGGGCTTTAAAAATATTCTCCTCTGGAACCGCGAGGCCAAGAGGTTTCATATTTGATTTGAAACATTGTTCACTACAAATATCGTTCAAATTATGCCCCTGGGGTAGAAGTGGCCACGCCCTGTGGGTCACATGGTTTATTTAGACTTTAAAATTCTTCTCCTGAAACTGCAAGGCCCAGATTTTTTTATTCAGGTAAGTGGTTTAGTACAATCTGACCCTCTTGTTATAAGCCATTATGATGCCTTAAATTCAGGTGAGCGACCTAGGGCCATCGTGGCCCTGTTGTTAAAATCATCTCCAGTCTGTCTCTACTATATATTCCGCTCACTGGATCTGACGACTTCGCATTAGGGGTCACGTTCAGATGACCTTTTCAGGAGCCAATCAAATTGTTGCCTTCAAAATGTGGTGGTACAACTTCATATATAAACCCAAATACTATACACGAAATTAACGTGAACTATGGATGTTTACTGGTCACTATATCCAAAGTTATCCAAGTAACTGTAAATGATTTATTCCCGAGGATCAGCTGGAAATGCATCACTTTTCAAACACAGTGGCCAAATATTGCTGTGCAACAAGCAATTTCATTGGGCCCAGCAGGGCTGATATTTTATTGTTCGGAAGGTCATTTGAACGTGACCTGCTATACGATATCGTGCGATCCTAAAATGTTAGGAATTGATTTTAATGAGATTGCGTTATATTCAGAGTCAGAATGTTGATGCAAGTGGATCAGTAGGAATACGTCTACAGAAAGGACCCCAAAGGAAAACCAGGCTTAATGCATGTGCGTTAAGTGTCGTCCTGGATTAGTGTGTGCCGTCTGCACCGGCTAATCCAGGACGACACTTTCCGCTGTTATGGTATTTTCTCTTTCAATGATGTCTCTTCTTTACATATATCCACTGTAGGCGGAAAGTGTCGTCCCGGATGACCCTGTGCGGACTGCACTAGACGCACATACAGTAAACCCGGTTTTTCCACTACACGCCTCGTATTTAGTTTATTTGTGTAATGTATACACGGCCTGTATTCCAGGAACTAACTGAAACATGAGTTCAGGGCCCATATCCACAAAGCTCCTTAATGAAAACTTACGTAAATTTCTTAAACACATACACTTCCTGACGAATGTAGCGGGTTCATATAAAGTTTATTGTGTTTTATCTGGTTTTAATCAACACGTGCTTCTTATTTTACCATATATTTCAAAAAAATAAAATGTTGATTTTCACAAGGAAATATGTATTTGTAATTTTCACTTAAATATTACTTAAGTTAAGATTTTCGTAACAAGCTTTGTGGATACGGCACCCGGGACCATATTCCAGAAACAACTTAAGTTTATCTTAAAATATTTTCACTTGAGTTCTAATTTGTATAAGGTAATATTTTTACAACTGCACATAAATTAATGATTCCGATTACAGTAAGTAAATAGTTTTTAATTATAAGTTGATAATTAGTGAACATTTGGCAGAATTTCATGTGTACATGGAATAAAATGCTAAAGAAAAATGACGACTTGAAGGCTAAGGGTAAGATTTCACTTAAGATGTTTCTGTAATACGACCCCAGATATGTTATTTAAGGTCGCCATTTCGACAGTTTTCCATTATTATTATTATTCGACAATTCCATTATATATCGGGAAAAAGTACGGTATACACATGAGGGTGACACCATTTGATTGAGCCAGAGAGTATTAAATACAAATTTAACAGTTACTGAATAATTGATAGTATTGATAGTTTTATAGGAACGTCAAAATTAACAGTCGATATATATAAGCATGGTAATAAAAACGTGGAAATGTTGATCAATTATAAAGGTCTCAGTTAAATAAAGTTTCGAGTTTTTTAAAGCAGCTTCATCCGCAGAGCAACAACTGATCCGAGCAGCATCGTCCCCATGGTAACGGTAACGGTCACGTGGTGTGCAGTGTTGCAGAGGTCAGTTGTGCAGGTGCAAGTTTCAGTACCCAAAAGTTCAATGCAGTCATCAAAGCCAACTCCGCATGCTCTAGTCAGGACTGAAAATAAAACAAAATATATGCCTTCAGAAATATGTTCATGGGAAAGGTCAACTCTATTCATGGCAAAATATTAATCTGTGGCGTGTCGTGGGAAAACCGGGCTTAATGCATGTGCGTCAAGTGTTGTCCCAGATTAGCCTGTGCAGCCCGCACAGGCTAATCCAGGACGACACTGTCCGCTTGTATGGTATTTTCTGTTTCAAGGAAGTCTTTTCTAAACAAAATAATAATAATAATAATAATCAGTTTATTTTACGAAGGTGACATATAAGACATAGTATTGTCATGACAAAAACATACCTTATTTTCATATGGCCTTCATACACATTCAAACATTCAACCAAATTCACATTTAACATATAATTACAAAACAAGCACACAGTAAATTTAATAATGATAATAATAATGATAATGGCAATAATAATAATAATAATAATAATTTTCTCAATAAAAAACAATTACAAAGCATCGTCAGACAGCAATAGAAAATAGAAATTATGCACAATGCATTGATACACTCATAAAAAGTTACATTTTTATATAAAAATTCTCCATGTACAAAACAAATATAATTATTTGCTAACAACATCAATTTCAATATACATTTTCTAATTTTCAATAAATATATCTATATCAGTATTATAATTGTGATATTTGTGTTACATCTATTAGACTTGTTCAAGTAAATATGTTTTATATGCTCGTTTGAATGATGGTAATGAAGATTTATTGCTTAATTCCAATGGTAAATTGTTCCATACGATTATGCAACAGTATGTATATGTATCTTTTTTGTTCGGGGTTTAATTGGCAAAATAAGATCTTTGTGCATAGCTGACCGTAAATAGTGGGATTCATTGTTTTAAAAGGTTAATAAATCTTTCATATATGATGGCACCAAATTGCAAACGGTTTTATATATTTGTATAGCAGTGTGGTATTTTACTCTGTCATTAAATTTCATCCAACGTAATGTTTTAAAAAGTTCTACAGAAGCAGTCCTTGAAGGTTTATTAAGAACTATTTTAGCTGTTCCTTTTTTGTAGTACTAAAATCTTGTCTATATACGAATTATCCGGTTTTCCCCAAATAGTACAACAGTAGTCAAAAATAGGTAAAATATATGCATTATAAAACATTTCTTTCATTTCATCACTGAGAAAGTATATGATGTGTTTTAATAATGTAATTTTACTGTTCAGCTGTTTACAAACATTATCTATTTGATCATGCCAATTCAAGGTTTGATCAACATAAATACCTAAGATTTTCTTCCTACATACACTTTCTAAGTCATTTCCATTTATATTGATATTAAGCGGACTAGAAATGGATACTTTATGACGAGTCCCGATCAACATACATTTTTATTTTTCTGGATTCAATGACATGTTATTAAGTGAATACCATTTATGTATACTATTAAGTTTAAATTGCAGTTTAGTTTGTATATCGGATGTATCAATTCCAGATTAATGTAAAGTGGAATCATCAGCATATAGATCTATATTTATATTAGGGCATACGAATGCGATGTCGTTTATATATAACAAAAATAGTAATGGCCCAAGTATTGACCCCTGTGGAACACCAGATTTGATCAATAGCATTTCAGATTGTATGTTCCCAATTTTAACAATTTGTTTTCGGTCAGTTAAATAGGAATTGAAAAGGTTAATTGAACGTTGTGAAACGTGAAACAGTTTTAATTTTCTGAGTAAAATGTCATGGTCTACGAGGTCAAAAGCATTTCGTAGGTCTAAAAATACCGAACCAATCAATGTACCACTATCTATTTCTTTTAGCCATGTGTCTGTTAGTTTAATAAGAGCTGTATGGCATGAGTGATGTTTTCTAAAACCAGATTGAGCATAATGAATAATGTTCATTTGTTCAAAATATGAATGTATTTGTGTAGAAATATGCCTTTCATATATTTTTGAAATAGTTGGCAAAATTGATATTGGACGATAGTTGCAAGGTTATTCAGGGTTGCCCGATTTTAATATTGGCAGAACTCTAGCAAAATTTAGAGAATCTGGGAATACTCCAGATGAAATGCTGTTATTAATAATTGATGTAATAGCTGGAGTTATAATATCACCACAATCCTTGCGCTAACGCCGTCAATGCCAGTAGATTTATTGATGTTGAGATTTTCTATTATCTTCTTAACTTCATATGAACTAATACACTCAATGTCAAATTCATATTTGTGTATTTGCTTATCCAGAGTTTCCTTTAAATAAGCAAAATACTCTTCTGAGTATGATTTTTCCTTGATGATGTCTGTTATATTTATTAAGTATTTATTCAATTCATTAACAATGTCAATTTCATTATTTACCATTGTAGAATTGTCGATGACAAGTTTCTTCGGAATTTTGATATGCTTTGATTCCTCCAAATGTAATATTGTTTTCACATTTTTCCAAAGAAATGAACTGTCGTTATTTTTGTGAATAGCTTTATTAAAGAAATGTTTCACTGTAATAAATAAATCCACTGTAGGCGGAAAGTGCCGTCCCGGATTAGTCTGTGCGGACTGCACAGGCTAATCCAGGACGACACTTAAGGCACATGCATTAAGTCCGGTTTTCCCACGACACATCTCGATTTTGTTTTATTTTAGGTCTTGTGATCTTAAAGACGTTCGCAACAATTTCCTTCAATTTCTTTCCAACGAAAGATTTTCTTAAAAAATTGGCAGAAACATCCATCAATGTATCCATAAACTAAAACTGTCTTAAAAATAGGGGCCACTGGCCTTTTCCGGAAATATTGACTTTTGAATACGGTACCAGTCTAGGTCTTTTTTCAGTTTGTGTTACTTAGAATGTTGAATAATATAAAGCGTTCATATTCAAACTAAGATGGAGATTTTTAAATGCATCTTCTTTAATGTTTCGTTTGTCAATAAACAAGTGCATTTAAATGATAAAACGCGCTTTACATACAGTTATTATTTAACAAATTACTTTTAATGGACACTTAACGACATTAATTATGCATTAAATATGCCTGTTAAAACATCAATAATTTTTCAAATATAAGAATATCTTGTGTTCCAAACGATATTTGTTAAAAGATCCCATATACATGCGTCATTGTATACTGAAATTAAAACAGTCTTAAAAAATAGGGGTCACCGGCCTTGTTCCGGAAATATTGAGTTTTGAATACGGTACCTGTCGAAGCCCGTTTTTCAGTTCGGATTTGTATCAATGTTTTAAGTATATAGGAGAGCTTTTAATAAAAACGCCGTACCTACATTTACTGCTAAAATAATGAATTTGACAGAACATTTAAGTGTGTCAAATTGGAACTAATAATGCTTCCTGAAACTTCATTTTTATCAAGTGCATATTTTGTTCCAAACGCAGATTTTCTTAAAATTTCGCACATACATGCATCAATGTATACTTAAGCCAAAACATTAAAAAAAAGAATGGCTCACCGAACTTGTTTGGGAAATATTGGATTTTATATAGGGTACCTGTGTAGCCTTTTTCCTGTTTCGTGGTAACATACATAAACAACGTATCAATACAGATATTTAATGGATCATTTCTGAACCAATTTGTTTGGAAATACATTGCATAAGTGCGTTTTTGATTATTATATATGCTTTATAAACTTTTACTATTTAAATGGTTATTTTGAATGGACATAAGAGATAAAATTAGTATATTGTAACCTATATAAAATAAAGAAAAAATGTAGCAAAAGGAGAAATTAACCCAATTATTTTCTGTTTGTTGCGAACGTCTTTAAAAAGTTGTGTGATATGAATTTATTCTGTTATTCTTTGGCCTAATTCTTTAAAGAATGATGTTTTTGAGTCATATCCACAAAGCTCCTTTGGGATCTTAACTTAAGTCATATTTAAGTGAAACATTATAATGCAATTTTCTTTGTCAAAATAAATATTTTATATATGAAATAGGATAAGTTCATATGTGGATTATACGCAAAGGAGCATATGCTAAAGCTTCTGAAGTGTTTATGAACATCGGCGAATCGCAATTACTCTTTATGCAACAGCTGGCGAGGAGTTTAAATGAGGCGTGCCGCGGGAAAAACGGGCATAATGCATGTGCGTACAGTGTCCGCACAGGCTAATCCGCAACAACACTTTCCGCTTTTATGGTACTTTCTGTTTCATGGAAAGCCCCTTCTTAACATAAATCCACTGCAAGCGGAAAGTGTCGTACCGGATTAGCCTGTTCGGACTGCACAGGCTTATCCGAGACGACACTTTACGCACATGCATTAAGCCCGATGTTTCCACTGGTAGCCTCGCGATCGGGAGATCGTGAGTTCGATACCTACTCGGGGAGCGTTCGACTGATCTTTCCCACGAGACGCCCAATACTTGTTCGTCCCATAAAACGAACTCGAAAGTGTCTTAACTATCCTACGACTTTCGAAACAATCGAGCTCAAATAAATAGGTCAAAAATAAATATGAGTCGCAAAGAAATGGAATGTTTAATCCAAATATCCCTACGGCCGGAAACTGATGACTTCTGGCACGCGGTGCAAGTGGCCATGGCTACGTTGGAAGACGAGAATGGGTCACCACAGTCGGCGTCAGTGAGGCTGGTTCATTCGTAGCAGTTGAGAGCGTCTGTGCCAACAGTTGGTATGGAAAAAGGAAAGAATCGTTATATTTCCTAGACCAGATTTTGTTCTTGTAGATTTTATAGTACATTACGCACTATACATATTATATGAATAAACTGTAAACATATACAAAACACATGAATACAGATACATGATACAAATATCAATGCATTACATAAATAAAAGTATATATAACACAGGAAACAAACAGTATGGAGAAACAATCGTGGAATTAAATATCAACCATATAATGTATGAATAAATATATACATAAATAAGTAAAGATTTCTTTAACAGATAGCAATGTAGGGCCTAAATAAAATATATGAACTGAAGTCTATACTATCAAATGACATCAGCAGTAAGGAATTAAATGAGAGAAAAACACTGTATATTAATGAACATATTATAACAAAATTTAATAGCAATACATGCATAGAGATACGGACTTATTTTGAGTTTTTATATACGCGCATTAGAACGAAAATCGTTGTTCATTTATAGATAAACAACGATAAAACAAAAACTATTTCGATTCTCTCTTGACCCGACCTTATATTCTGCAATTACAATGCGCACTTTATTTTACACTTTTGAACTACTGTTTTGAGTTGTTTATTGGCAGTTTAACAACGAACATTTTTTCATATTTGTACATAGAAAACTTTGCGCGTGTCATGTTTGAATATAATGGATACAGAGGCTAATTATGAACGTATTTATATGCCATAAACAGAATGCTATATTAATTTACGTAACGAAATAACGATTTCGTTTAGCCAACATTTATATGAGCGATACGCTCTATAAATAGCAATCATACAATGCTCCCATTCATGAATCTCATTCACATGTTTGCCGTTCCACGTAGCGCATTCATTCTAGCGAGTGCATTCTAACAACAGCGAATACATCCCAGAAACAGTTCTAAGAATCGCGCGCAGTAGCCGTTGTGTAGCTGTGTTAATATCGTCGTACATGCATCAATAAGCGTTCAGAGAATCATAAACCTAAAAGTTTCAATAAATGGGGAATTAACATTTATAAACTTACTGGTAATTTAAATTTAAATTATGGTTACTATTTATCGAGAATTATTTATAATTGCACCTTTCTAGCAATTTCTCCAGTAGATGTTATTCAATCGCAAAAAATGTGCTACATTTTTTCGGCGTAGCTAAGATCACTTTTGACCTAGATGAATGCCAATAGAATTGTGCAAATTTTCTAATTTTAGGGAATGCAAACTTACAGCAATGGTTTAATGTATACCAATAACTGTCGCACACTTTTGAGGATTCAAATTTACATATTTGTTTACATAAGCAGTTAAAATTAAGTTATACACATATCTTCGACATACACTCTAGAACTGAACATAATTATGAAAAATTTTACTCATCGTATGTCATTATCAGAATGTTATATTCATTCACAGAATGAAATAACGGTTTTGTTTAGCCTACATAATCGGCGCGTTCTATAAATAGTAGTTACAATGCTACAATTCACGGGCACGACAGTCGGTCACAACGTACAATGTTGCCTGTTGAGCTCGCGTCACGTCTGCCTGTCAATAGTGTTATTAAGGTTTCTTGTGACAAGCACAAAATATAAAGTGGTAATTTTCTGGTATTTTTATGCCCCCACTTTAGAGGGGGGGTGGAGGGGGGCATATAGATGTGCACTTGTCCGTCCGTCCGTCTGTCCGAGTGATGAAACTTTATCAACATATTAATCAGCATGTGAACTTGTTCACCTGGGTATTTTGGTGCATTTCTTCCGACATCAGCTGAGTAATGACCATTTTATTTAGCAAAAAAACGACATTTTTGGACTTGTATCACGCGTAACTTTAAAATAATTACTGCTAGAGTGATGAAACTTTATAAACATATTAATCAGCATGTGAACTTGTGCACTCGGTATTTTGGTACAGTTTTTCACGCCATCAACGGAGTTATTGCCTTTTTTTAAGAAAAAACTTACAATTTTGGCAGCGGTCGTTTGATTGTTTTGTTGGGGTTTTTTGCCGTTTTTAACAGTATTTCAGTCATATCACGGCGGTCAGTTAACCTACTCACACTTTTACTGGGCAAGCTTAGCCGATAAGCAGTTTACCAGTACTAAGTGCACATACCTATGCCAGTAATTGACAACTGCCCTACTTGAATCAGAGGTAGAGGGAGAATGGCCGTAGAAATAATTTCAAGACCAATTCCGACACAAGTTATGGGGCCGGGCTGGGTTCGAACTCATGATCCCCGTTTTGACAGTATATCGCTCTACCAACTGAGCTTAAGCGAAAAAAAGCCTCTACCAAAAACTTGCTAGTGGCTATTGAGCTTACTCGCAAAATGAGAAATTGACGCGCAAAATATATTTATTGTTGTATTCATTAAACATTACATATCATAACTCACTTATTATTATAGAACAGAACAAGACTTTTATTTTCACCCAAGTATATAACATATACAATTAGGGCAATATAACAAAGCAAAATTGTTAGTAAATTAGTAACTTCCGATAATTTTTACGTTAACACAATTGTGTAGATGATATACGGGGGGTATTTAAATAATAAGATACATAGTCGGAACATATGATAATAATAATAATAATAATAATAATAATAATAATAATAATAATAATAATAGCAATAATGTGAGATCTATAATCAAAATCAAAATACCAAAAACTTGATAAAATTATCAAAATCATAATCATTATCATATCATATTCAAAATCATCGTACTAATCATAATAATCATAATAATGAAAATCGTCATAGTTATCATAATCATTATAATCGTGGCATTTAAGAAACAAATAATAGTACAGTTCTATAAGAGCATTTTAATACTAGCACTGGTAAAATAATTAGTGGTTTGTGATCATAGTTGTGCGGTGACGGATTTTCGTTTGCACGCGGCGTTTCGGATTGAGAAATTGAAACGACTACGCGTTTTAAAAGGTTTACATTTGGCGTCCGAAATTTAATTCATTATCAATACTTAAAAGACATGTTGTTGCGAAAGACAGTGTGTGTTAGCGTGTATGGTGCTGGAGCTAGCTTTGTAACGGTTTCAGTCAACAGCGGTTGTTTTTGTCCTGATTTACGCTTGAGTGCACCTGCACGCGAGGTCGATGTTGAACACAAAGGCAAGATGGAGGACCTATTGCGTGTGGTAATTACTCTAATCAGCTTTGCATTGCAGGATTACAATCGAGAATGCTGTTATCTGAGTGGTTAACATTAAATGACTGATGGGGCAAAAGCAAATTATAATTTGTGTGCTGGATAAGTTTAAAGGGAAGTAACAAAAGTATAATTATTAATTTATGTACTAGAACTGCTAGATTAATTAGGATAAAGAAACAGGATTGTAGGTGAAATATAGGTATCAGTTGTACTCATTTAGAATGCAACAATTGTTTCCATTGCCTTAATTGAAATATAATATCAATATAGCAGGCAAAAATATTTAAAATGTTAACACTTGTACTTGAGTGGTACCATTTTGTACTACTCTTATATAATGCTGCAATTATATCTGTTATATGAGTATAAGTATATAGCAATCTTACGTTAATATTGACATATAATTATGCAGTTATCATTTGGTACAAATACAGAATGAAGTTATTATTTACATTGCACAGTTTATATTTACATGCATATATTTCTAATTAAAGTAAATAATGTGATTAGTATATACATGCAAAAATATATACATTTGTGACCAGACAAATATTTTGATATATTGATTACACAAGTGTAAACGGTCACTTATATTGAGATAATATGTAAATATGTTATGCTGTTAACAATAAAAATACATTGAAATAAAGGCAGTATTGTTACAAACAACAATATTAGAGTTGGTGTATTAGCTGGTGGCATTGGTAAAAACAGGTAGTTAAATAGATAATTTGCTATCGCTTAAACTTACTGAATATGAAGCGAATAAATTTGCTTTTATTCTGTAATAGTTGTAAGGAATTAGATGTTAGGATTTTAATAAGAGTAGCATCATAAAGATCATGTCCTAAGAATTGTTCTCTTTCAGATTTAAAGAAATCGCAGTTTAGTAGATAGTGATGTTCGGAGCCAACTTGACCAGAGTTACAAAGGCTGCATATTCTTTCCTCAAATGGGGTTCCATCGTATCGACCGGTTTCAACTGGTAACCAGTGATTTGCAGTTCTAAATTTAAAGAGGTATGTATATTCAGTTTTTGTAAGTTTTATAAAGTAGTCTTCAAAGGATGGAGTTTGTTTGAAACTGGTATATATTTGTCCCTTATGTGTTTGCTGTAGTTGATTGTGCCATTGGGTTTTGAATTGGGTTAATAATTTGGCTTTGACTAAGCGGCAAATATTATTTTGGGTTGTTAGGAATTGGTTATCCCATAAGTTACTTAAGTTTACTGAGGTGAGGATTTCTTTAATTTTGTTGGCCCATTTAAAATTTGAGATTGGCAAGTTCATCATGTATTTATAGATTTGGATAGATAATTTCTGATCTTTGCCTATTAAGATTCTATTCCAAAAAGAGATCATGCGACTTTTGATGTTAATTGCTATAGGGTATCTGCCAAGTTCACCATATAAAAAAGCCATTGGGGTTGATTTCCGAGAATTCGTAATTTTCTAAGAAAGTTATTATGGACTTTCTCCAAGATATCTACATTTTCAAAACCAAAAATTTCTGAGCCATAGATTAAAATTGGTAAAACAGTGTGGTCGAATAGTTTAAGAATTAAATCAATAGGTAGCTCTGCATTATTTGCTCTAGTATATAGAATGTGCATTGCTTTTGTTGCTTGCTCGGCTAAGTGTTTCCGTACATTGAGGAAAGAACCATTGCTGGAAAGGGTAATGCCTAGGTAGTGGTAACGGTCAGTGATTTTTACAGGGTTGTCACCTAATGTGAAATGGAAGTTTTGTAGTTGTCTTGCACCAAATATTACAATTTTTGTTTTGCTAAGGTTTATTTTTAAATGCCAGTTATCACAGTATTTATGGAAGGTATTTAAACTATTTTGGAAGTCTATTTTTGAATCAGATAAAATCACAGTGTCATCAGCATAAAGTAGAATAAGTAGTTTTAGCCAAAGAGACAAATCCAGGGGATTTTCTAGTTCTATGCCAGTTGAGCCATTGAGGTGCATATGTGTTTGAAGGTCATTTAAGAAGATGGAAAAAAGAATTGGAGATAGATTTTCGCCTTGTCTAACGCCAATTTCTGATACGAAGGGTTCTGAAATAGTGCCGTTAATAGAGATACTAGATTTGATATTGTTGTACATGTTTTGAATTAAATGTAAAAACTTGCCATTTATATTTTGTTTAATAAGTTTGTGCCATAGGCCAATTCGCCAAACCTTGTCGAATGCTTGTGAAAAATCAATAAAGGCGCAGAATAGTTTTTGTTTTCTTTTTTTCAGTATTTCGATCAATGAAGATAATGTAAAAATATGGTCAGAGCAAGAGTAGCCTTTCCTAAAGCCAGCTTGATTTTCATCTAAAATATTATTTTCATTAAGGAATTTGTTTAATCTTTCATTGAGTATGGAAGTAAAAAGTTTACCTAGGCAACTGAGGATAGTAATTGGTCGGTAGTTATTAGGATCTTTAGGGTCACCTTTGTTTTTAAATATAGGTATGATTATTCCATTTAGCCAGCTTTGTGGAATGAACCCTGTTTCCAGTACACAGTTAAATAGTTTATGGTAAACAGGCATAAGTAGATGTTTAGTGGACTTGATATACTCATTTAAAATATTGTCGAATGGGCTAGGTGTTTTAGAATTTTTAAGCTTTGTGATACATTTTTCTATTTCTTCTTCAGTAATTGGGGTATTAAGCTTGTTGCTTGTGTCATTTTGTAGATGGGAGTTTGTGTCATTGAAGCGATTGTCATCGATTGAGCTGGTATTAATTTCTTTGAAGTGATCATGAAATTCATCTAATGTGGGTATAGTTTTAACTTTAGTTTTTGGTTTAAGTTTATTTAAAAAGGACCAGTACTGTTTAGGATTTTTGTCGGACATTGAACGCAGTTTATTTGACATGTTATGTTTGCTGGCATTAATGTGGTAGTTCATGGTGCGTTTATATTCCTTACTGGCATTGATCATTCTTTGTTTGTTGTCTATAGTTTTGTTTTTTGTATAGTCATTTTTGGCAGTATGATAATATTTTCGTGCTTTAGAACATTGAGGACCAAACCATGGTTTATTGTTTTCTGGTCTATTATAATGAAATCGTTTTTTATGTTCAGAGTATGTGCTGGTGGAAGCTTGATGGAATACTGATTGGAGTTGATCGGTTATGTGCTCAGTTAAGTGTTAATTTGCAAGAGTATTTGGTCTATTATGTTAAGGTTAATATTGTTAACAAATTGGTTGGACAAGTCAGGATTCCATTTTGGTTTCAGATTCATGTCACTTAGATTTTTGGTGGAAATATTGGAGCATTTTCCGTGTGGTATGTTTATGGACAAAGTGAGGGCATTATGACCATCTGAGAACAGTGAATCTGTTTCAATGATATGAAAATCTGAGAGAAAGTAAAAGCAATCAGATGAAGCAATTACATAATCAATTGTAGATTTATTTCTGAAAGTTAAGATAGCACAATCATTACCTGATGATAATCTTCCATTGAGGATAAAAATGTTGTTATTTTTGCATAAATCAATAAGTCGGAGTCCATGGGTATTTGTTCGATGGTCTTTAGAAGTACGAATAAGTGGAATAGATAATTGTTCAAGGGTTTTATATTTGTCAAGTTGGCTCTGTATATCATCATCAATATCGAACATGTCATTTAAATGGGGATCTGTAGTTATGTAATCTTTCATGCTTCCAACTCTGCTATTAAAATCTCCTGCAAGAATTACATATTTATGTTCATTACATTTTTGAGAGATTTCATTTTCAAAGGCCATAAACTCGTCATCGTTGAAAAATTTGGAGTTTTCGGGTGGAACATATACAGCTCCTATTATAATATTTTCATCAAGTTTCGCTAATGGATATCCATAGTACATATTCAGAGTTTGATTGTAGGACTTTAATTGAGGAAGTAAGTTGGTCTTTAACAAATATACCAATGCCACCAGATTTACGCTTATACTCTTGTTCTCTGTGTTTGGCTAAATATTCATAGTTATTTATTTTAATAATATCATGTTCATCAGTGTGGGTTTCCGAGATACAAAATATGTCGTAATTACTAATGAGTTCAGTGAATTCTAGGTAATTGAGTCTTTTCTTGAGTCCACTAACGTTTAAGGTTCCTAATTTTATGTTTTTCTCTTCCAGATTAGAGGGTGATTCGACCCCCCCTCTGGCCTAGTGGGGATGGCTGCTGGCATCTGGAGCCCTGTTCAAATTTGGCGTCTGTGGAGTATTCCGGTTTTGTACAGACTCAGCAGTACGAGAGGTGTCCCATGGACGTTGTATCCCCTGCACAAAGGACTGTGCGCTCAGGGGAGTCCTAGGAGATAATGGCGGATGTTTACGAGTGTTTGCCCTCGAAGGATGAGGGGATACTGACTTTGTTCGCCTAGATATGTGCTCAGCGCTCTGGGCTGGTGTATCAGGAGTGTTGAGCACTGATGTGTTTCTGGGGATGACAGTGATCGTGTTGATAACAGGAGGATTAACGTTTAGGTTCCTGATATGGGAAGGTGGTTCGGAGTGTGCCTGTTTCGATTGGAAGGCTTGTGAGTTAGCAGAGACTCTGTTGCCCTGGAGGATCGCGTTCCAGTCAGGGAATATGTCGTCGACTACCTTGCCGTCTACAACAATTTTTGCAGGGAAGACTATGGAGACTTTGCTGCGTGGATAACTTTCGCGAAGTTTCTTGTATTTTGGCCAAAGTGCTTTCCGTGCTTGGGTTATTTCCGTTGGATAGTCTCTGTTGATGCTAAAATTAGTTCCTCTTAGCCGGTTTGCACGTGAGAGGACATTAACTGTGTTTTGATAGTCTAGAAAGTTCACAATAATACCTCTGGTGGCACCCTTAGAAAATCTTCCAAGACGGTGTGCTCGCTGGATATGAGGACAAGGGGTTAGCTGGAGCTGTTCAGCCAGGAAATGGGCTATGACATTGTGGCAGTTTTCATCTCTCTGTTCGCTGATCCCGCCAAATATGAGATTGTTCCTTCGACTCCTTGCCTCAATGTCAATAGATTTGTATTCCAGGAGTTTGATTCGTGAGTTGTGATCAGATAATGACCCTTCAATGGATATAATTTTTGTGTGCATTAGTAAACATTCATCCACTTTGTGTTCAAAATTTTTCATTTGTTTGAATATTTCTGTCATTTTTTCCATCCAAAGATAAATGTTCAAAGTCATGTTGGTTTGTTATGACTGTACCACTGCTACATTCACCACCTGTGTTTACTCTAGAACGTTTCCTATTTATATTGTCATGGTTAGTGGTACTTCCCGCCGGTGGAATGACAAAACGGTTCTGCGTAATAAATGGTTCATCCTGTGAATTTTCGTTGCTGTAACAGTCAAAACTGTCTAGATGATCCATACTTACAGATTGGGAGTTATTTTGAGGCTATTAACTGGCACTTATGTAAAGAAAACGAGGTTTAAATTGTCAGATGAACAAAATGGCGACTGTTTACAAATTACCGGAAGTGTATCTTATTATTATAGTTATATCTTTAAGCAATTTTGTTTCGTTCATAAATAATTCATTTATATTTTTTTATTAACAAAACAGCACTCTACTGTAATTACCTTGCAGTAATATTTCCAATTTGAACAAAATTTAAATCCATTAAAAACAGTTCTTTAATATCAACACCTGTTAATGCTGAGTATACTGACAGGGTGATGTCAACAACCAGCAATTAAGGCTTCCTAATCTGCAAGCTGTACAGCCATGAAGGAAAGAAAGCACCGCACAACTAAGGTATCCATTAAAAACAGTTCTTTAATATCAAAACCTGTTAATACTGAGTATACTGACAGGGTGATGTCAACAACCAGCAATTAAGGCTTCCTAATCTGCAAGCTGTACAGCCATGAAGGAAAGAAAGCACCGCACAACTAAGGTCACAAACCACTAAAAAACTATTCTTACAGTGCTGGCTAAAAATTGCTCATATCGAATTGTATTATTATTTGTTTCTTTATAGCTATGATAATGACGTTGATTACGATTATGATTATGATTACAATGATGATTATGATTATGATTACAATGATGATTATGATTATGATTACAATGATGATTATGATTATGATTACAATGATGATTATGATTATGATTACAATGATGATTATGATTATGATTACAATGATGATTATGATTATGATTACAATGATGATTATAATTATGATTATGATTATGATTGTGATTATGATTATGATTACAATGATGATTATGATTATGACTGTGATTATGATGATGATGATTATTATTATTATTACTATTATTATGATGATGATTATGATTATTATTATTATTATTATTATTATTATTATTATTATTATTATTATTATCCTTGTATATATCCTCTCATTGGAAGTAACCACCGTATATCGTTTATTATATTTTGTCGAAATTTAAAATCATCGGAAGTTAATAATTTACTAAATATTTTGCTTTGTTATATTGCACTTATTGTATATGCTGTATACTTGGGTGAAATAAATGTCGTGTTCTGTTCTGTTCTGTTCATAGCAACGGTGTCAGTTTGACTTCAAAGGTCTTTGATGTCACTGTCGAACTGGGCTCATTGTCTAGAAGTTTGTAGCAGTGAGTAAGCGGTTAACAACACCTAGCACATGTGCAGTGTCATAAAGCATCAATGAATACATTGAATGACATATAAAATGCAACCACAGCCGATAGAGCATTAATGAATTAGCGTTCTAGGTGAAATGTCGAGGGTGTAAAAAAATCAGACTGCTGCTTTGATGCATTGGATAAATTGGAGATTTAAAAACCATTTAAATGGGGTCGACAAAATATACATGTCTTTGAATTAAAATGCAGTGTTTGGACAGAAAACTTATTGAATATTAACATGACTAATATTACATTCAATATGGATTGTTAAGTGTTTTTAAAGGTGAGCGTATTTGAAATTTACTTTGAACGTTAACGTTAATTTAGTGCAATGTTAGATAAAAACAACAAATATGGAAAAAAAAAATCGGTAAAACAAAATCAGCAAGCATTGACAAAACATTACTGCAATTTTTTCTCAGTTTTTTCTCTCAAATTTTGCTTTAAAAATCGGGTCCGGGTTATACACATTATATTACGTTACTCGCAAAATGTTGCATGCTTGGGAAAAATGTACTCGCAATTTTCGAAACTTACTCGCATTTTGCGAGTATGCGAGCCTAAATTCGAACCCTGATTTTTGGTCTTGTGTCACGCGTAACTCAAAAAGTATTACTGCTTGAGTGACGAAACTTTATAAACATACTAATTAAGCATGTGAACTTAAGCACCTTGTATTTTGGTGCAGTTTTTTCCGACATCAGCGGAGTTATGGCTCTTTTTTATAAAAAGGGACATTTTTGGACTTGTGTCGTGCATAACTCAAAAAGTATTAATGCAAGAGTGATGAAACTTTATAAGTATACTAATCAGCATGTGAACACGTGTCTAGTTCTGACAAAAAGCAAAAAACTATTAGCAAACTTGATGGAGCTTATATTTCCTATTATTTTATCATTGTGTCAAAATATTATTGTACATTGTGACCGACTATCTTTCCCGTTAATTATTTCTAGCGAGTCAACCCACTCCAGCAGGAGTGAATATAGCGCGAGCATGGCGAGGGTAAAGCTGCTTTAATATACACGCATCAATTAGCGTCCGGAGAACCCTAACCCGAGAATGTCAATAAATGGTGAATTTATATTTATAAACTTACTGTGCATGTTAATTTATATTTGAATTGTGGTAACGTTTTATTCAAAATTGCACCTTTATATCACCTTTTCCAGTAGATGTTATTCAAGTAATAAAATGTTCAACGTCTTTATACAATTAAAATCTGATGAAAGAAGTCTCGTAATTACGTCGAAATGATATTCATGTTACTTCAACTTCATTTGCTTAGCATGAATACACTATGTGCAATACTAATGATACATATAGTATATTATTTAACATAACTATGTACACTTGTCTGATATTATATAAAAAATTTCATTCGATCTCGCTATTATTTTCTGACAATGTTAATTCGTTAAATTTGCCTGACAAATTCATGTATCAATGATGTTTACGTAAATTACTAGCATTTAGGTTATGTATCACTCGTGAAAACATGACGTCGGTATATGATCGGTTTATTCACGGTACAGGTATTAATAATGATTGAGTGTATATCAAATAAATTGTGGGGCCGATAAGTTTTCTTATGGTGTCCGAAAAATCTAGTGTCCGAGAAGTCTCCTAAGTTGGGACCGAAAAATCTAGGGTCTGAGAAGTCTTCGTAGTAGAGACCGACAAATCTGGGGTCCGAGGGTCAGGTAACCAATCATCTTGGTCCTCTTGTATTGTATTTAGGGCAAAAAATGACATCTCAATATTAATTTCGACGCCGATTGTCTTTTTAAAAACATTTCTTGTTTATCATACCAATATGCTGATATCGGCTGATACAAAGGTACCTGATATGTTTTTTTACATCAGGTCAGTAGCGTTTATATCAGTCAATGTTTGGGGGTACGTAATATTACTCGAAATAAACTAACTGTAAATAATTATCTATTCTCGTTGGGTAAACAGCTTTAAATATATATCGATTTAATTTAAACAGTAACAGCTTTAAAACCTATCCCCAAACGGCTTCTTCATGAGATGCACGACGATGATCTGTGATTTGTACTATATGATGCTAGGTCTTGTAATCTTATCAACAAGAAGGGATTTAGCTGATAATTGTATTAACTTCATGTCATCGTGCCTCCGAAATTTGCAATTCTGTTGCTCTGGTGAACCATCAAACATTGGGTAATTAAATTGTTATTCAAATATTCTCTTGTATTACTATTTAATTTGAATTGCAATGCTATGAGGTTAAAGTTTATTTACAAGTTCGTGTTTTGTGATTAATTCTTGGCTAAGTGTGAGGTTCGGCATGCTCTTAAACCGGTTTCAACCCCCAATGCTTTGCATTGAAGGTTCCAAGGCGTTAACCCCAGTTTTGATCATTTTTATGTTGTGTGTTGTGTTGTATGTAATGTCCTGTATAGGCAATTGGTCACTTGCCTTAAATAAAGAACCAACAGATGGTAATAAGGGTTTCTCTCCTGATGATGTCTCTGGAGTTTCATGATTCCTATATATAAAGTCAACAGTTTCAGTAAAACTAAATCAGATTCAACAAAACAAACAGTTTGATACCAATAACGGGTATAGTTTATTATTTTGTATCATCATAAATCACCAAAAAACGTTATTTAAAAAAAAAAAATTAACATAAACCCGCGCTTTGGTAGTGGTATGACGTCATCAATGGAACAGTTAATTACCCATACACAATTATATCAATACATTCCAAATAAATGCACTAAAAGTCACTCCACAGGAAAAGTTTTTGTTGTGCCTCAAGCATTTTTTACCACAAATTAGACACGTTATAGTCAATATTGACACGATCTTGAAAATGTCAATGGCAATACACAACTCGAAAATGGCGTTTCCAAACAATTAATTTATGCACGTTCTCCGACGAAATTGATCGTTGCAATCCATTTCAGTTTGCATGTTCAATATTATATGAATGAACGTGTGTGCAGTCTATGCATTCGTAGTAATAACAGCTCATTTATCTATACGAAATGTTAATAGTAAGGTATTATATAGTCAACTTTCAGAAAACCATATCTACAGGAAAGTGAACGTGTAAAAGCCAGCTCAGCAAAATCAGCGATGCACTTGGTTTTACATATTTAAAAAATCAGCTCGTTTGTTGTAATTTTAAGAAAATCGTGGTATGATAAATAGCAAAACAGGTTACTGCCTGGTCTTGTGTACTATATCAGGTTCGGCACGAATAAAGTAACGGCTCGGCAAGCCTCGCCGTTATATTATTCTAAGCCTCACCTGATATAGTACACAAGACCAGGCAGTAACCTGTTATTCTCTATATAGCGGTCCGCATGTGTTGTCGGCAATGCATCCGGTTACCAACTAACATTTATTGTATGAAAAATGTTGTCATTAGAGTATAATTACCAATTTCAAGCAGGAATGTGATTATGTGTTTATATAAAATCTTTAAAATTTGAATGTTTGGTCTTCGGATCATTGCCGCTGCGGATAACCATTGTCCGGTCTAGTTTCGAACTACGTTAACAACGATCTTTTATTAAAATATTGTTGAATTGTAAAGCTTGGTTGAACGACTGGACAATCAGAAGTCCAATGCTATTATGAATTCCATTAACAGTCCACTATTATAAGCTTATTTGTTTATCCACATACAACGGAGATGGTTATGACACCGATAAACCAGTTCCAACATAGCTATAGCGGTCAGGCAATTGTAAAATTTGAAGTAGTGTGTGCATTAAATATTATTAACTATACAAAATTATAGTGAACGAATCAATGTATTTGTGTGATGTTGGTAGCAATTGCTGTTACTTCTAGGTTAGAAACCAGTACATCAAATTCCATAGGGTCTCATAGTAAAATCTCCTGGTTTCGTTCACGTCTTTCCGTTATTCAGATACTGTGAGTCTGGTTTCTTTGGAAAGATGGCTCCTTATACTTCTACTTCCAAATTTAAAAAGAAAGAGATATTTTGAGTTATTTCGAGGAAAGTGCAACTGACATGATTGAAATCACCCGTACGAAAGACAGACTGCAATCGCGATTTCGACAAAAGCTCATGGTGTCTATTCATAAACAATACATGAACATTTAAGTTTTTAGTAATTCGGTGTCACGATAGGTCAGAATGCACATACCATATTCATCGTTTAACAAAAGAAAGAACAACCATTTGATATACAGCCTGAGCTTGTATTCACAATACAGCCTGAACTTGTATTCACAATACAGCCTGAACTTGTATTCACAATACAGACTGAACTTGTATTCACAATACAGCCTGAACTTGTATTCACAATACAGCCTGAACTTGTATTCCTTGTATTCACAATACAGCCTGAACTTGTATTCACAATACAGCCTGAGCTTGTATTCACAATACAGCCTGAACTTGTATTCACAATACAGCCTGAACTTGTATTCACAATACAGCCTGAACTTGTATTCACAATACAGCCTGAGCTTGTATTCACAATACAGCCTGAGCTTGTATTCACAATACAGCCTGAGCTTGTATTCACAATACGCCCTGAGCTTGTATTCACAATACAGCCTGAGCTTGTATTCACAATACAGCCTGAACTTGTATTCACAATACAGCCTGAGCTTGTATTCACAATACAGCCTGAACTTGTATTCACAATACAGCCTGAACTTGTATTCACAATACAGCCTGAACTTACAGTCTGAAGGATAAAATACTAAACAACTAAGTAATATTTACTAGTTTAAAACATTTTAAGGTAAAATGCTCCATACATGAAACAGCCATAGCCTTAAGGAATATGGTGGATTTAAGAAATTTACTTAAGTTTTCCCTAAGGAACTTTGTGAATACGAGCCCTACTTGGGAGATTCCCGATTATTTACTGGTATTGTATAAAAATCCTTTGCGTCAACCAAATTTTCTCCAAAAGCAATAATATGCAAATTAATGTAGTACGCTGAGAGGACTTCATCATTATGTATAATATATATATATATTTGTTCAACAATTAAAATTGATCCAGATTTCTAGTGAACACCATTTTTGAGCCTGATCCTAAAATATCTGGCTCAAGTTTATCCTGAACCTGAAAATTAGGCTTAACATGGGGCCAGCTGTTTAAACATATTTCAAAAATTAAAACTCGATTAATAAAAGCTTAACCGGTTAAAAATGAGTTGTTATGTCAATAAATGACAGCATATGTAGGTATTGTGGACAGAGCGCAATTCCTAGACGTCACGTGATGTCTGACATGCTTGGCATATGCGTCGTTTCTAAATTTACCGCTGTCGCAAGGTTACGCGATGTATATGGTCACTGTAATACAACTACGTTACTTTTATAATGGATAATGAATGGATGGGCACCGCATATTTATGGACAAAAAAAACAGAGTGCAGTGCAGAAAAATGTTAATTTCTCTGGGTTTTCATCATTATATGACAATAATTTTAGTTCTATGGAACACAGTGGATATCGCTACTAAATATTCCTACAACATATTTTCCTGAAATTCGTCCATCTTCATAGACGAAGTGAAAAATTGTCCATGTCTTTTATTCATGAAGTGAATTTTCACATATATATTTCGATTTCTTTTCCATTTTGGCTATAATTCGTGTGATAGAAGCTCATTGAAGTTTCGGTGATCTTATCACCGTGTTTTTGTGATAAAAAATTGTTTGGAACTTTAAACTTTATATTGACACATTAGGTTTAAATGCGAATTATGCGTATCATTCAATACAGGTACTTGTGTTTGACCGAGATCTACACCATGCTAGCACTATTATACTAAAATTGAACTTTGATGTGTGGCTTAAATCATATTTTGTTCCGTGCAACTCGTAGTTTTATCATAGAGTATATGGATTGTTAAATTACACTACTAATATAAATATACTGTAAATACCGTTTCGTTTAAAAAACAACATTAGTTGAAATGAATAAAATTATAAAACGTTTGTAACGCTAAAAGATGGACAAATTTCCTGTGTTTCTGTTTGTTTCGTTGAAATTGTTGAAAACTGGTGAATCACTTACATATTTAAAAGTAAACAATACACTGAAAAGTATATGAAATGAAATGGCCGACAGGTAACGCGTTATACTTTTGATCCAGAGGTCTGAAGTTCGAACCCTGTTCGGAGCAACATGTTTTTTATATGCTCTTCTTGTTGTAGTACTAGAGCTCTTTATTTCAGTTTACGTGTATTGAATTTGTCAAGTCAAGACGTTTAATGACATACTTAGAAAAATATATAAATGTGTTAACAAGTCCATTTATTGTAGTGGGCATGTACGGTGTCATAATTACACGACCTATCACATAAATGAATCAGTTTCGTGACCCGGGTGATAAAATATGCAAATTGTATATTACAGTGCAGGCGTTTCAACTGCCCCAATATTTATGACCAGGACACCCGGGCTGCATGTGCGTAAAGTGTCGTCCTGGATTAGCCTGTGGGCACTTTACGCCTACATTGGATTTATGCTTAGACAAGACTTCCTTTAAACAGAAAATACCATAACAGCTGAAAGTGCTGTCCCGGATTTGGGACAACCCTTTACGCACATGCGTTAAGCCCGGTTTTCCCACGACACGTCTTATATATAGAAACTAAGATGTTTGTTTATTTCAATATTTTTTTGCATAATATATCCCACAGTTGTGTATTTAGAATTCCACTGCCGTAGTCAATTACTTGTAGTTTATTTGTTCGCTGTAAAATGTTTAAATCAAACACCAAT
Organism: Congeria kusceri; assembly: GCA_027627225.1. Lineage (NCBI taxonomy): Eukaryota > Metazoa > Mollusca > Bivalvia > Myida > Dreissenidae > Congeria > Congeria kusceri. The sequence goes on along the minus strand of CM051027.1, from coordinate 1,804,386 downwards.
AAACACAGAAATTTATTCATTAAATTAAAACAGTTTCTTTAGCAGCATACCAGCCGTTCCGAACAACATCGTTCCCATGGTTACGGTCACGTGGTGGGCAGCGTTGCAGAGGTCAGATGTGCAGGTGCACGTGGTCGATTGAAGAAGGGCGTTGTCACTGCAGCCATCCGTCCCTTGTAATATCGAGCAAGCTCACGTCATAACTGAAAAATAATTTAATGCATCAAGACAAAACCTATGCAAACTGCGACATGTCGAGGGTGAGAATGAAACTATAGTATATTATATAAAAAAATTTACGCAGATAAACCAGTTTCACACTTAACCCTCGATGTGTGAAGGAATAACGTATTTACTGTATACTTTTAACATAATAAATTAAGTATTGATTCATTTGTAAGACATGATTTTAGAAAGGATTATATACGAAGATGAGTACCATTTGACAGTATGTCCTTGGAAATGCTTTAATGTGTTAATTGATGCTTAATATATTAAATGCAATAGTATTGTAAGTGTTAAAATGTTCACCTACAAAATACATTTCCTACATAACATTCTCAAAATGATCTTACGGTCCACAATTTTGGTTTGTGTGCATAAAATACACCATGTCAATGCTGTCAAGCCAGATGCAGAAAATGGGTCCCCGCAATTCGGTTCGGTGCTGCTGCTACAGAAGTAGCAGTTTATTGCATCCGTTCCCAAAACTGCAAAAGTATAATTCACGTCATGCTATTATTCCACAGATATTTGGAAATATTCCCATTTATAGTGATTGTGAAAATAACATTAAGCTATTAATTCTTAAAATCGCAAAATTAACTTAAAGAGCCTACGTTTGCGAAAATATGGTCACCCATTGCAATGCGAATGGCATTAATAATAGTGTACGCGTAATAATATAATATAGAAGCGTATGATACAAAGATATCAAATCTTATAAATTAATGATAAATGTCCTATGTTCGAAAACGCTTGGTACGAACGGACTGTACGATAACGTACATGCCTATTTACTCCAGAGGCATAACCAGCTATCGCATACATTAAATATACGATAAAAAGTTACCAAAACGTTATTATTTTACCGATTTCAATGCTTTTGGGTATTATGATCGGTAAGATGTCCTTAAGAAACGACTTCTGCAAAGTTTTCTTTGATGAACATATTTAAGGTTTGTTTGTTTGGATTTCCACCCGTTTTTAACAGTATTTCAGTCATATTACAGCGGTCAGTTAACCTACTCACACTTTTCCTGGTCAAGTTTAGCCGATCCAAGCGGTTTACCAGTACTAAGTGCACATACAGAGGTAGGGGAAGAATGGCCGTAGAAATAAATTCATGACCAATCCCCACACTAGTTATGTGGCCGGGCTGGGGTTCGAGCTCACGATCCCCGGATTGACAGTCCAGCGCATTACCAGCTGAGCTAGCCGGGCCCGGCAACATATACTTATGGACTGCTGCTTTAAAGCGTTATAAAATACTAATCCTCAAAACGATACAAAAAGCCCACTTCAGATATTGAACTCACGATGTAATATTCATGGGGAAAAACAGGAATTTACAAAGGTGATAACTGCGATGAAGTGTGTGCGTGTTCTTGTCAAAATTTAGGAAACTATCATTGACTACATTTCATTTCATAACGAGATTTGTATTTTTATTGACATGTGTTTGTCGGTTCGTTTGCTAGTAAGCAAATTATTATTCGGACGTTTGAAGACTGCTTTTGCGGAGGTCTGCGTTTAAGGCGATAAACTGAAGAAATAATTTGGACTTTTCCTTGTTTATCACTTAATAAACAATGATTTCGAGTTATGATGCGTAATAATTAACCAACGAGGACGTTATATATAGCCCATTTGTTTAATTTACGCGCATCAGAACGAAAAATCGTTGTTTATTTACAGATAAACAGCAATAAAGCGAAATTTATTTCGATTCTAACATGCCCAGGCACTATATTCTGCAATTACTATGCAAACCATATTTTTAAGTTTCAGAACTATTGTTCGCGTTGTTTGGTGGGTAATTTTACAAGGATAATTTTGTTCATTGTCTTTAGAAAAATCTGCGCGTTTCATGTTAGAATGCAAGTTTCTTTATCAACTGAAAAAAAGTGCAACTACAGCTCATAAATATACAATCGTAACAGCTCATTCAAATTGAATTACATGTAACTTAATAAAATGTAATGTGTTGTATGTATTAAAATATAACTACTTGAAAAACACAATAATGAATGCATGCATAGTTCCATACAGGAATATATAATAAATCTCACCAGTAGCGATCAGAATGATTGCAGGCATTCAAAAATTGCCCTCGATATGACGGCGTCCACTCTTTATTATGTGTATATGAAGTTTATTATCCAACACTCGGTCCCTGAATGGCTGTCGGTGGCTGGGACACTTAATATATAGAGCATTTGTTCAAAATGTTGTGGCAAAAATCCGGTTAGCTCTTGATATGTCCATATTATCACTGAATTTAAAAACGCACAGGTACTTAAAGTGACCTGTTCACAGATTGACAAATTGACAAATTTCAAACCATTTGTCAAAGACTCCAAAAATAAAAGAAACCTGTATAATAAACAGCAAAATAGCACTACTGACGTGGTTTTCTTAATATAATAGTTGGGGTATTTCGTTCAGCTACTATATTTCCAGCTTAGACATGTGATGGTATATTTTAAAAATACAAATATCTGTGAACAAGTCCCTTTAATTGTTCGCCTTTAAAAGTGAGTACTCTATTCAGATTTTGTTAAAGTGGTGGGTGCATAACTGCAATCTAGTATTTTCCACGGCTGTCAGCTGCACACTTTGTCTCAAATCATTGCATTATAACAAATAGACTTTAAATTGTTTGGATTTGGGTAGACTGTGCAAGATTTACATTTAAAGTTGCATTTATATTGCCATTATTTGAGGCTCACCAACGTTGTGTGATAATTTATTCCAGTTGTACCTGGTTTCTAAGTTTGAATATACCTCTAGACTGAGTCCAGTCATATCGTCACGTTATGCGACGTTTTATCCCGTATTTGTCACTCACATTCTGCCAAATTGTTAGTACACTACGTAGTTACTGGGCTATCGCTAGGCTACGTTACATTTGACAAAGTACCACAACGTGTCATTACGTAGCGGTGCATGAAAGAACACAGTACATAGCGCAGCTAGGCGTAACAATAACGTGAGTGCGTGTTGTATCGTAGTATAAAGGCAGAGAATAACGTAGCATAACGTAACAACTGACAGGACTCTCGTTCTGTTCACGTTGCTCTGCGTAAGGGCCACGATGTTCTACGATGTGTCACACGTACCACTACGTATAAATACGTTCTGGTATAACGTAGCAGTATTTTGAACGTTTTCAAAATTCAGGATTTTCGTTTACGTTGAACTACGTACCTGCCAAATTGTGCCACGTTGAGGCGCGTTACGGCCACGTTGAACTACGTACTAGCAACGTTGCGCAACGAAAACGTGACACTACTACTACGACTGCTACTACTAAAAAGTAGTTTTTGTCGTCTTGTTATTAGTGTTGAAGTAGTTGAATTATGGTTGTAACCCTATAATTTCATATATATTCTTGCAAACTAACTTTCATTACAATTACTTGTTGAACATATTTTTGGGACACTGTTAATGGGTGGTGGGAAAAATCCATCTTACAATTGAAAAACTTTAATAGAAACAAACAACAATGACTAAAAGCAAAAATCAAAATTTCAATGACCTGAAGTTAAAATCCTTAAGCCTCAAGTATATAATCTTTAAACAGTTTTGCCCTACTTATTGTAGACACTGATCAATAGCATTCGTTTTACAGTCAGTGTATTTCATAATTATGATCATCTTTTTTGAGCATTGATATAGATTGAAGATAGCATGAATGTTCCTTAAACGCTCTACCTTTCAAAAGAATGATCGCTCAAAATCAATTTGACATAATCACTTTTCGGCGAAGCTGTCTAAGATCACTTTTGACCTAGATTTCTTGCGATAATTTTATGCAGCGGAAAAACTGAATGCCAATAGAATTGGGCAAGTTGTCTAATTTTAGGGAATGCAAACTTACAACAATGGTTTGATGTCTACCAAAAACTATTGCATATTTTGGAGGGGATTATAATTTACATTATTTTTTGTATAAGCCGTTAAAATAAAGTTATAAACATATCTTCGACATACGCTTTAGAACTGAACATAGCATAACAAGTTAGGCCCTGTGCCAATATTGAGCTACTTTTTATATGGGCAATATTGGCGGAGCCTAACCGGGGAAAGACCAATTCTGTGGTAAAAATTTCTCCCTATATGTCTATAGATAAGCGACAGGATTTTTGTCGCTACTTTCACGCGCTGAAATGACATGGTTAGCATTAATATTTCTTAATAAAATTTACATACCTGGAAAGAGAATTTATTCCTCAATAATGTTTCATAAATATTTGTATGATAGCATTTCCATGTTTGATGCAACACCAATTTAAACCTACACACTATTGCATTTTCAATACATCTTGCTGTCCTCCACTGTGTAAACTGTAATCGATATTCTGCTACACTGACACGATTGCATCATTTCGATTGGTCATTCAATTCTATCCTTCATCATCCGATTGGTTGAAGCATATTTGAAGGGCTAAACAAGGCAAGGTGAACTGTACATGAATGTAGATTTATTCGCAAGTTTTAATCGGAATTAAACGCGTGTTCTAGGTAAATTCGGCACATGTTAAGCAGTTTAGGTGTTGTTTAAGTAAAATACGTTGATTTATAACTTTATTGTCGCAAATAATGGAAATTAATGAAACTTTAAACTTTTAGGTTTCCACCACTTAAATGGTCTTTCGGCGATGAGACTTTCTAGCGAATTTAGCCCTATATAAAAAGTAACATTAAATTCGCAGCACGTCTCATGAATAAGACTAGAACTGAACATAATTATGAAAAATTTTACTCATTGTATGTCATGAACATAATGTAATATTCATTCACATATTGAAATAATTATTTCGTTTAGCCTACATCAGCGGCACGCTCTATAAATAGCAATTACAATGATCCCATTGGTTGACCGATATCTGAGAAATATAGGCGCTGTAAAACGTTTCGGAGCCATACATAAATATTCGGCGAAGATCGGTATATAATGGTTTATTCTAGCGGATCCAACACAATCCAGCCAAAGGGTGCATCATTCTAAAAATAGCGCGCGGTAAAGCTATGCTTATATACATTCATCAATTTAGCGTCCGGAGAATCATTAACTCGATAATTTCAATAAATGGGGAGTTTATATTTATAAACTTACTGTGCATGTTAATTTATATTTGAATTGCGGTTGCTTTTTATTAAGAATTATTCATAGGCACCTTTCTATCAACTTCTCCAGTAAATGTTATGCAATCTCTAAAACAATATTTAACATCTTTCTATAAATAAAATGTGGTGAAAGAAGTCTCGTAATACGTCGAAATGTTGTTTAAGTTAGTTTAACTTCATTTGTACTTTTCATTCATTCTCGCAATTAATTTCTGACAATTGTAATTTGTTAAATTTGCCTGACAAATTCATGTAACAATTATAGTAACGTAAATTACTAGCATTTAAGTTAGTCATTTTGCGCCGCACGACGTGAATGCCCTGTCCCTTTTTTATCACCCTGCCCTTTTTGACCTCACCCTGCCCCTTTTAAAGTCTATATGTAACACTATTTCATTTATTATCGGCGAAAACATGCAAAGTATGATCGGTTTATTCACGGTACACATATTAATGAGTTTATCTCAAATTAATTTTTTGTCCGATAAGTTTTCTTATTGTGTCCGAAACATCTACAGTCCGAGAAGTCTCCTTAGTGGTGACCAAAAAAGCTAGGGTCCGAGAAGTCACGTAACCGATCATCTAGTCCTTCTTGTTTCGGGTAAAAAAATGACATCTCAATATTAATTTCAACGCCGTTTGTCTTTTTTAAAGACATTTCTTGTTTCTTATAAAAGAACCAACGTATGTACAGGGTGGACAGTTGTAAAGCATACCCGTTAATTCGATAAAGTTTTTTCATTGCAATCCATAACAAAAGCAAATATGTCACCAATAGATATTGAAAAATATTTTATTTTCAATAAATGAATAGACGATCGGTTAATAAAGACATTACAATTTAATGACATTATACGGCGTATACGAAAACCGCTCAGCTGCGTGAGAATCCAGGCCTTGTTGATAAAACGTTCTATTGTTAAAGAAAATTTGTGAAGCCATACCCATTTTTCTTTATATCGAACATTGCTGTCTAATTTGGCGTAACGGTGGTTGAAGCATTGTTTTCTCATTTTATCCGATAGGCTTATTCTACAGATAAAAGAGACAAAACGATTAACTGTATATTATATACACGCCTACGATTAACTGTATATTATATACACGCCTACGATTAACTGTATATTATATACACGCCTACGATTAACTGTATAGTATATACACGCCTACGATTAACTGTATATTATATACACGCCGACGATTAACTGTATATTATATACACGCCTACGATTAACTGTATATTATATACACGCCTACGATTAACTGTATATTATATACACGCCTACGCGCATCGCCGCAATTTGACACAATATCTGCAATAGTGTATTAACGTTGAAACAAAGAACTCACATTCAAGATTATGTGTTTTCGAACAGTGTTCGCCAATAGATTGGTATAGATGGTAGTTGCTGATATTCAATAAAATATCACTTTTGATTTAATTAGTGGTCACTATTAGTGGTACTGCTACTACTACTGCTACAACAACAATAACAACAACAACAACTACTACTACTACTACTACTACTGCTACTTCTACTACTACTACTACTACTACTACTACTACTACTACTACTACTATTACTTATACTACTACTACTACTACTGCTGCTGCTACTTCTACGACTAATATTATTACTACTGCTACTACAGCTTGCCTGCTTCTCCCTGCCTCCAGGTCTACATTTCATTGTCTTCTTATAGTAATAGTAGTAGTAGTAATATTAGTAGTATTAGTGGTAGTATTTGCTGTTGTTTTTGTTGTTGTTGCTGTTATAGTAGTATTAGAAGTAGTAGTAGTAGTAGTAGTAGTAGTAGTAGTAGTAGTAGTAGTAGTAGTAGTAGTAGTAGTAGTAGAAGTAGTAATAGTAGTAGAAGTAGTTGTTGTAGCAGTAATAGCAGCAGCTGCGGCAGCAACAATATCAGTATTGTTGTAATAGAATAATAAATGAGGATTCGACAGAAGCAAAAACTGAAATTTACAAAGATAATGTACATGCATAAATAATGAAACTGGAAGAACGGTTCAACATTTTGAGACGGCTTTGGCCAAACAAACATTTTTTTCAAAATTTATGAAGGGTCCTTTCATTGTATTCCAACTACGTGTCTAAACAGATTTACCAAGCTTAAATGAACGACCTTTTCCATTGTGCTCAAGGTCTTTATAATGTGTATAAGGTCTTTATTCTTTGTGTGCATTGCTCAGTCATAGCAACAGTGTAAACAATCCCAGCACATTTGGAAATAGTTTTCACTATTTAGCGATGGCTATTGACCTAAGCATAGGAATTAAAATACTTAGCATTCCACATGACGTCAATGCATTGAATCAACAAGCTAACCGTTTCAGTCTTCACGAATAAATTTTAAAATCAGTGGACCGTAGGTCCAATTAACTTATAAATTTTGCAGAACCGAGCAAAAATGTATGGACTCGGTCCGTGGTCCACTGGTTTATCGTGAAGACTGAACCGTTTGTAGGCCTAGACGCATGACTGCGTACATTAATCCTATTGGAGCCATTCTATAAATGTCTGTGACGTCACAGACATAAACCTCTTTAACATGTTTCGGCTAGTTGTCGTTGTATAATATTAAATACACAGTGAATGTTTTTGGTAATTAAAATGAAAGAAAGTGTTAGAGAAAATTGACACAGACTGACATTTTTTTTTAAGAATCGCACATAATACATTGTCTAAACACATGCATTTAATCGATAAAGTAACTGCTTGGTTAAAGTAATTGGTGATTGTCGGTGTAGTAAAAATAAATAAAATGGGCGACATAGGGATATTTTATACAAACAAATAAAATCGAATGTAAACAGACGAACTGTCACCGTGACATAGTATACATCACACTGAAAGTCAATAAACATTGTCTGCATACAAGATCACTGTTTTTTTAAAGCAAACATTTAACGGTTGAAATGATTTGTTTTTAAACAGACTAAAAGCAATAAATGTTTCTCCTTTTTGTCCATTTTTCAGTGTAAACTATGGCAAAGGCGAATATTGAAGACAATTTCATAAGGTATCTATCCAGCAAACCGTTATTGGATGTTGGTAAACACATAATTATTGATTCAATACATGTTAAGACGATTTCTAAATAAACGCCCAAAAGTATAAGACATTAAACGGCAGTTAAGTAACCGATCAATAACAGTAGTAACCAAGCGTGAAACTAAAAGCTTAGTCTAAGACGAAACTCGCTCATTTGTCAAAATATTGTTCTCATTACAATTGCAAAAATATTTATCAATTCGTATTAGAATCGAAATAATGTTCGCATTATCGTTGTTTATCGGCCAATAACAACACTTTGTCGTTGCTTATTGGCCGATAAACAACGATACATCGAAACAATTTTCTTAATTGTATTACATTTTGTTGTAGGAGTACTAATACCATGATGCCATAATTAATTACCTTAATTGCCAAGCATGATTTCATATGTATCATAATGGTTCTTGAAGAAGTAATATAACTTGTAGACCAATTAAAATTAAAATTATCGAACTGTTGTTGTCCATTCAACATAAATAGCACCTGGACGCGTATCGTCATATGCCAAAGCATTCTAAAGCCCGGGTTCCTGTATGTATGTCTATAATTAGAAAACGATTACTACGGACGTAACGCACAATACCAGGTAATTTTGTGTAACTTCCATTATACCATATTTCAGAGAGTTTTTTGTTCTGCGGTATCCAATAACTGTGATATTAGAACAGAAACTGGTGGGCGGAGCCTACTATGCAAGCTTATTGTGCAATAAAAATGAAGCTTTAATTTATACGCACGCTACTTATTGAACGGTAAGCTTCCACATTCGTCAGCGCTTAATTTGGGAACGACGCAAATGCTTGACACACATGCCAAGCATGTTAGACATCACGTGACGTTAGGAAACGCCTATGGGATGGGCATCGTGAAAAGTCGTGAAAAGTTGCACTGTGATAGGTACATATGGTATAAAACACTTGTAGCATACTTTGTCCTAAATATGTTAATTATTTAATCTCGCCCTGCGGGCTCGTTAAATAACTAATATATTTCGGTAAAAGTATGCTACAACTATTACATAACGTCGACGTCAGGCACATCGCATTAACTTATTTCGTACGCAAAATTAAGAGAATAACATACAGTAAGGTGTTTATCATTTATTTTAGAAATGACTATTTTTAATGTGTTAAATATATTTTTGTTTGTTTATTTGGATTTTTGTCCTTGTTAACAGCATTTCAGTCATATCACGGCGATCAGTTAACATATTCACACTTTTCCTGGGCAAGCTTAGCGGTTTGCCAGTACCAAGTGCACATACTAATACCAGTAACAGACAACTGCCTTACTTAAATCAGAGGTAGGGGGGGGGGAGAATGGCCGTTGAACTAATTTCACGACCAATCCAATCCACACACAAGTCATGTGGCGGGGCTGGGTACGAACTCACGATCCCTGGATTGACAGTCCAGCGCTCTACCAACTAGCCGGGCCAGACGTGTTGCAGATATAGTAACGAATATAATGTTATGGTGTTTCATACAGCACTATTAGTTTCCGGATGCGAATAGTGTTAGGTTGATGGAAATACTGTTTTTATGACACTAATGCGAATGGCCATAACGTTAAGGCGCGTGAGATAAATATAGAAATTAATTTAAGCTTATAAGTATTGCATTAGAATTTGAGGTGTTTAAAGATGTGCCTATTTTACACGAGGAGCACGTGGTAAAGTTTATCGCGTGTTTCTGATTGTTGGTAAATGGGTTAACACTAGCTGGGGAGGCCATACAATTGTCAGTGTCAAACACTAGACACACTTATTATTGGGTAGCCATGGGTAGTAACAACTACAGTAAACAAAGACGAGGAGGGCTCTTTTCACGCACTAAAATACTAGGCGTAAAAAATATATTTGTTTTAGGTTACCCGACCTACCCTAACAAATGCCCCGACCCTATAACATTTTATTGAGTATGTCAGTTCTTTTTTTTTTATTTACCCTTTTCCAATAATTAATTATTATTTGGATCAATACGGTAAGTGTTTTTTTGAATAGCATCCACTAAAAAAATATTTAATGATAGAACCAATAAATGTTAAATATTCATTTAGACTGAAGAATCGCCACCACCATAACGTTTTGGTGTATGAAATGTCTCACAATGTCAATTCCGTCCTGGTGCCAATCAGTAATAATGTATGGTAAGTGTGTTTACGGTTATTTTGTTTATAACAAAGTTTTCTGTACGATTTCAATATGTATTTCGACACAGATATGTACATGCTTCATTCTTAAATGTTAATTCGAAATGATACTGTAATATTTGAAAATTTACCTTGTAGAAAAACGCTGGAATGTTGACTAATCCAATACAGACAAACATTTTATGTTTGGTATTTTTGTTGCATTAGTTAAATATGGTTTGACTTCCATACCTCGTTCATCTTTTATACCTTGTACATATTTTATACCTCGTTTATCAATTAAACATCGTACATATTTGCTAATGTCATAACGATGCATTATGAAGAAATAAAACGTAGACCTGCAAAATAATGTTTGTTTTTGAATGTCCAGTAAAGTGATTGTTATGGTCCCAGCGATTTTTCAATGAAGCTTTGCTTGTTTAATGCCAAATATAATATACAACATCAGATATGACAGGAATGCAGTTAGCGTCGAAATGAGTTTTATATACAAAAGCATTGTCTTTTATTAAAAAATTCAACAAAACTATGCAAAAATGATTAAAAAAACAGCTCTCACTCCTGCTAAATTAAACACATAATTATATTACTAGAATATTGCATCTATTAATTTGTGAATCCTAATAATTTAGTACAAGTCTAATACCAGCATAAACGTAAATTTAATAATGATTACAAAGTGTTCAAAGCACACATGTTTGAATTTGTCGACACTGAGTGTTAATGCAGTTTAAGTGTTTTACACTCTCCTGTATAAAAAATGTTCATATAAACATAATTTATGACTTAGATCATACTTGTTTTCATTCACTAACCCCGATTTCTTAAATTGGTGCCAATAAAATTATTATAAACTCAAAAACCAAATAACTGCTGTCTGCTTTCGTTAATTTCCATCAGAACAGACGTTACGTTGCGAGAATTTTAATCAGTATAATAGGATATGATTCCTAATAACACATTCTAACATGATTTTCGCTAGTTTTTCTATAGACTAAGAACACAGTTATTGTTGTTAAACTACCAAATAAACAACGCAAATAGAAGTCCCGATTCTGAACGGAGCATAGTAAAAACAAGTTCCATTTACAATTGCACTATCGTTGTTTATCGGACAATAAACAACTCAATGTCGTTATGATGCGTGGCTATGAAACAACTCGGGCTAACGCTTACGTGGTTTAATTCCCACGCATAAGAACTCCAAATCGTTTTTTATTGGCCGATAAACAACGATAAATCGAAAATTATTTCATAAATAATAAACGCTACGAACGTATCATAAACTGTTTTGGTCGCAATGATTCCACTGTGTGACCTTTTCCTTTACACCAAGTCACGTTCGCTTGGTGAAGGACTTTGATGATAAATAAATATGTGTATTTACTATCTTTGGGACCACTTTACCACCGCGTATGTAGAGAAATGGCAAACATTTGCAAGTGTTCCATCTTATTGATAGAAGGTACGTAGGATCATATTTTTCACAAATCATGTTTTTCACACGCCTGTGAAGAATAGGATCTCATTTGTCACATTTATAAGTGTGAAAAAATATGATTGTCCAAAAAGTGGGTATGCGTACGGATAACATTTTCACGTATTTTATGGTGAAATTGTATCGCGACAAGGGATGAAATCATTATTTGGATCATAATTATACAGTTATCATCATCATCATTGTCATCATCATCATTATCATCATCATCGTCATTATCATCACCACCACCATCACCACCATCATCAACACCATCATCGTCACTATCGTCACCATCGTCGTCATCATCATCGTCATCATCGTCATCATGATTATTTTATGCATCACCATTATTATTATTATACTTAACGTCATCATCAGTATTGTCATCACTCTGAGAAACTAAGCCCTATTTAGGAGCTACTTATGTATGCATGCGCTTAATCGTTAGTCAATACGTTTGTACGGTCTAATTAGGAGACAGAAATGTACATGTACTCGCGTACGTTCATACGAACGTACACGTTTTTATTGGGATATTAACCAATGCACGCATCCGAACGTACGTACAAAGGCTCGTCCTATTTTGGATTATTGTAACCAAATTAACCATGCATATGTCCGCCCGAACTAGAATATACGTATACACGGGCGGTAATATAATGATCTTACTAGAACCTCCGAATATGTTAGTACGTACGTTTGGACAGTAGAGTAGCGTAGCGTACCGTACCTCCCGTATCGTATCGTATCGTACGGTACCATATCGTTCCTTACCGTATCGTACTGTACATAACATACCGTACCTAACCGTACAGTACCATACCGTACCGCACCGTACCGTACATTTCCATACCATAGCATTACAAACCATACCGTACATGCCATGTCATGCCACGCCATACCATGCCATACCATACCAAGCCGTATCATACTTAACCGTCTCGTACCATACCATGCAAACTGTACCTTACCGTAAATCACCCCTTTGTTTTTCGGGCACATACAGTGTGAAAAATAGGATTATAATTTAAAAAAATCACTTTTTTGAAAATTTGAAGACATTTTTTCATGTGTGAAGAATATGATTTGAGTGCTTATCAAAAACTTGACTCGATCACAAATTTCACAGAAAATGTGAAGAATGAGATTGCGATGTGTGAAGAATGAGATCCTATTTTTCACACCTGTGAAAAATGAGATAATATTTTTCACATGTGTGAAAAAAGTGATTTGTGAAAAATAGGGTCATACACAGCCTGGACTATAGTTGTAGCGAATGTGTTTCGAGTCGAGTGATTCCGCTTCCTGCCTTGAAGATCCCCTTCATCAGCTATTTCTTTCATGAAGTTTCCAAATTTGTCCTTTCCAACAGCTTGGTGTGAGTACCATATGTGAGATTTGGGTTTTTTGATGTTCTGGAGATAGAGGCGACTCTCGGCAGTCATCACATCTGCTGGCCGATGAGACACATATTCATAAGGCGTAAAAAAATATGTTTGTTTCAAGTAACATGGCCAAAAAATTAAGGGCAGGTAGGTCGGGATTTTTTTTTTTTTTTTTGGTAAATGGTCAACTTAAAGATTCGAAAACTGAATAAATATTCAAAATGTATCAGTAATATCCTTAAACATTGTTTATAAGTGGATGCTATCGAAACAAAACACTTATTTATCCATAAACACATTTAATTATTGAAAAAGGTAAATAAACCATTAAAAAATCAATCTGACAAACCCAATAAAATATTCTAGGGTCGGGGAGTTTCTTTAGGGTAGGTCGGGTTACCTGAAACAAACATATTTTTTTTACGCCTTAGACATTCTTACAAGACAAAGCATATCCCCAGGAACTTCGAAGGCGCGTGTCTTCACCAATAGGTAGTCTGTTTTGTTAGCCCCAGATCTAGTTTTTGTGCGTCTTTAGTTTTTGTGCGTCTTTCTTCAAAATTACAACAACATGACATCAGTAGTAGTACAAATATGATTGCCACAGTATAATTATATTATGAGTATAATTATTTTAACAAAAGTCCTGTGTTAAATATTGAGGCTGTAAAAACAAATTTCCTCGAATCAATAATTGAGGTGTGTCGTGGGAAAACCGTGCTTAATGCACGTGTCTACAGTGGATTTATGTTTGGAAGAGACCTACCTGAAACACAAAATACCATAAAAGCGGAAAGTGCACAGGCTATTCCGGGACGACATTTTTCGAAGGTGCAAATAAGCCCGGTTTTCCCACGACACGCCTCAATTATTTTGCTGCAGAATATTTTAAAGCACGTTATTTACCTCAAGCGCGATATTGGGTAAAATCATACCATTGCACAAAGACCCTTCTCCTTTAACACAGAATACAGATTACACGTTGGATTAAGGACACTTACGTTTTAATTGACGATATGAGAAAAGATAAACATAAAACGGATTGCGACCGATCGGAGCGTAAACATAAGCCAGTGGTAAACATATATATATTCATTGGCATAAGAATCTGCTACAATTTAGTGAAGACAGGCTTCCGATGTCATGAAGTTGACATATACAAAGATACCTCTCGCTACCCCCCCCCCCCCCAAAAAAAAACAACAAAAAAAAAAAAAAAACAACAACAAAACAGCAACAACAAAACAGCAACAACAACAACAACAAGAACAACAAAACCACACAAACCAAACCCACCTGTAATACTTTTTATTAAGCATCACCCCGTCTTTTTGTGGGGATAAGCAAAACAAACAAAAAGGGTGATTTTCGCATTAAAAATATTTCCCCAAAAATTCGTCTTAACAGAACGTTATGTTTTGTGATAGTTTGTCTTCAAACGTACACCGTAACATACAAAACGTATTGGTAATCCCACAGAAATGCAATAGGTATTTGCATAACGCTAACATCTCACCTTTGTTGTAGTTATGGCCAATGTAGCTAATATAAACAACTTTGAAATGCTTTGATATGATTTTAACAAGGTGCTCTTCTTTTAAGTCCAAAGTATTTATATTGCAAAAGGAATATAGATTTAAAAAACCGTAAACCTTAGACCACTGTCAGATTTTTTTTATAAATACAAAACACAAATATTATCTTACAAACATATACAAAACATAATTGGATACAATTTTCAAACATATACGATGTACCTAGCAGTACTCATCAGTGCTAAATATTTGATAAGGAACCATAATTACGAAGTCCATGAACGCCTGCCACGGTCTGCCGGCACTGTACAAGTTACAATTAAAATGACTGCATAGCAATAATCCGATCGAAACACGATCACAAGTATTGACATGTCAGCTATGTATATTGTTATGGCTTTCACTTAAAGCCATAAGCCATTTACTTAAAGGTAAACGTTATCCCTTTGTTTCCATTGTCTCCTCGGCATAACATTTAAAACCAGTCTGTGCATGTGCATTATTTTGCAATGGAAGTCCAGACAAGAGTGGTGGCGGATATAGGTTAGCCCTCGGTTGCCACCGCAGATGTCAACAAACATACATCAAAAGGGTAGCCCATGGAGATACCCGCAATAAGACAACGCTATATAAGGACTGCTGTGCGCCACAGCCACAGAAAGCGAGCGGGGATACTTCGTAAAACATTACTGGTGTATTTACTTCAATCACAATGGCACGGACTGCAGCTCTTGTCGCATTTGGAATGTTCTGCATCGGTATGATTGCTTTAATGATTGTTAATAACGTTAATACTGTAAATACCGTTTCGTTTATGAGAAATCATAAGTTAAAATTTATGAAATTACAAAGCGTTTGTAACGCTGAACGATGGAAAAAATTTGGAGTGTTTCTGTTGTTCTTGTTGAAATTATTGAAAACTTGTGAATCACTTGCTTAAAGTAAAAAATACAATTACAAATATATGACAGAAGCGGAATGGCCGAGAGGTAACACGTTAGACTTTCGATTCGGATGTCTGAATTGGGAACCCCGAGCAGCTTTTTTTTATTTACTTTTTGTACATGCTTTTTTGAAAAAGTCCTTGAACTCTTTATTTCAATTTCTTTAATTGTCAAGTCATGACGTTTACAGGTATATTTAATTGTCAAGTCATGACGTTTAATGGTATTTTTGTAATTGTCAAGTCATGACATTTAATGGTATATTTAATGGTATATTTAATTGTCAAGTCATGACGTTTAATAGTATATTTAATTGTCAAGTCATGACGTTTAATGGTATATTTGTAATTGTTAAGTCATGACGTTTAATGGTATATTTAATTGTCAAGTCATGACGTTTAATGGTATATTTGTAATTGTCAAGTCATGACGTTTAATGGTATATTTAATTGTCAAGTCATGACGTTTAATGGTATATTTAATTGTCAAGTCATGACGTTTAATGGTATATTTAATGGTATATTTAATTGTCAAGTCTTGACGTTTAAAGGTATATTTAATGGTATATTTAATTGTCAAGTCATGACGTTTAATGGTATATTTAATGGTATATTTAATTGTCAAGTCATGACGTTTAATGGTATATTTAATGGTATATTTAATTGTCAAGTCATGACGTTTAATGGTTTATTTAAAAAAAGACAAAAATCTGGGAAAAAGTATCTTTAACAATATGATGATTACGGAATCTTTCAAAATGCTATTCGTTATATGCAAAATCTGAAACCATTTAGTGGTATCACCACTTGGGAGCAAATATATTTATTATTTTTATAAATAGTAAATGGAGTACATATTATTATCGGTAGGTCAAAAACACTGACGTGCATGTTTGTGTTGTATTCTGAATGATCCGAGCGCATGTGAATGTCAAATTATAAAGCACAAACGTACAAATTTACAGTAGTTTTAAAGTGAATAATTAAATTTATTAAAAAATGACAACCTGAAAACTAATACAACCATATTTGTGATGCGTTACATATTTACATGCACGCACCCCATTGATTGTTGTTGTTTCTGGCAATAAAATTAAATTTACTTCTGTTTTTAAAACAAAATATAAAACGTGCTAAAGTTGTCTTTGATATTTTATAGAGACCTGTTCACGTATTGACATATTGACAATTTTCAAACTTGTTGTCACCGATTCCAAAATTAAAATAACGGTGTATATAAAGGAGCAAAATAACACTCATTATATAAAAATATACTGTAAAACCGTTCGTTAATGAGTTGTCATTACGCGACGATGATTAGCAAAACAACAAAGCAAATGTTTATAAACAGTTTACTTGCAGGATTAGTGATCTTATTTTAAGCAGCATTCATCAACCGAATTGTTCCCTGACGCAGGGTATAGCAGAAGCTTAAACATACAATAAGACACTTTTACTAAACATTTAAATTCATGTGACTGTTTCAGTTATTGATTTTGAATTTGACCATGTTCACTTTTAATGAGGCTTTAAGATTAATTGTTATATTTTTCGCATTATTTACATGCCAATAAAAGGCTTCAATTAAATGAAGTATTTCCCCCTCTTTATTGATAGCGGTCGGAACGGATGCCCTGAACTGCTACAGCTGCACCAGCGCAACCAACGCCAACTGTGGGGACCCTTTCTCCTCAAGCGGCTTGACCACCGATAACACGTGCACCGCGTGCTCAAAGGTCAAAGTTGATAGCAGTAAGAAACTTGTTGATCGACTATTTGATTTGAGGATTTTGGATTATTACACACCCATAATTCCGTTTTTCTTCTTTGTTTACATGTAAACGGAACCGTAAGAAACTATTTAATCAATATTAACTACTTAGATGATCTACATGTAATTTAACAGCATTTTAGTTTATTATACTCCATCCAATCCGTTTTTCTTCTTTGTCCATATAAAACAGTTTATCAAGACGACATCTGACTTTTCTGTTGTTTGTTGTTTTGAAAATTGAAGTATCTTCTCTTGAATTATCTTCTCTTCGTTCAAATTAAATTGACTCTAAAATGTATTTCTTCAACACAATCTTTGTTCTGGTATGATACATTTAACATTACATACTTTGGGGATGATAGTGCATTTTGACAAATACCGTATTTCCTTGGGTTGAGCAGTCTCGCCCTAAAATGCAATCTTTACATAATATTCTGACTGCATGTGTCGTATGAAAGCAGGATAAAAATTATATTAGCTATTGAATATGTTTAATTCCATCCTATGTTATCATGTTTACCGTGTTTAAAGAACATATAACAATTCCTACTAGTTTTGTTTGCGCATGCGCAATGCGACTATATGAAAATATTTTAAAGGTGCAGTTGTACAGATTTCGGCTGTGAGGAATAATTTTCTCAAAACTGACATTTTCCAGGTCTATAATATATTATATTGTTAATATTCCCAGGTTTAAAAATCACTTTACTTGTGGAAAGTTTAAATTTTAACAAACATTTGTTATTTAACGATAGAAATTCGCTGCCCAGCAAAGCGACATTAGTGGAAGATACACATGTTGTTGTTTTTTCAGTTGTGACAAGAAGTTGTGGGATCGGGTCTGATGGCTGCATTAAAGCTTCTCTTCTCGGAATTGAGACGACCACGTGCACCTGCACATCTGACCTCTGCAACGCTGCCCACCACGTGACCGTAACCATGGGAACGATGCTGCTCGGAACGGCTGTTGTGCTGCTTAAGACTTTGTTTTAAAGTTCAAACTACTATTATGGAACTTAAAAAAAAAACATCATCATCAAATAAACAATAAAATAAACGCAAAACTTATGTAATATACTGGCATCAAAATGCATTGTTCAAAAGATTATTCTATTTATTTCGGTTGTTTACCCAAACAGAAACAAAATAAAGATAGTATATTGCTTGTCGTGTTGTTGTTTACATTGAATTTGTTATTGAACTTGCACAAAACTCTCCTCAAGAACTGTTATATTATTTGTGAGACCAGTCTAAGTAAAAGGAGATTGTCTAGTTCATTCTAGCTTCATAATTGGCCGCTGTATCCTATAGTAAAGTCTGGATTGAGACATTTTTAATGAGATTGAGCTTCGACTTACTGTTATGAAGCTGGTTACAATTTTTTTTTTGCTATAAATCGGACATATGTAATCAAACAAGCAATTAATTATCACAAGTTTATTTTAAACCGATTGTGATACTTACAAACATTCCATGGACGTCTTATTTTACATTTAATTGCATACAAATGCTTTTTTACACATGTTTTAAATACGAAATTTCTAATTTGCAGACCTGACAAATATACGATATCAAATTTTGTAAAAACCCATCTGCATAAAATAAATATTAGATAATGGTAAATGTAAGTATTATGTGATGAACTCACATGAGCAACATACTAGTTTTCAGGTCATTACCGATCCGTATGGACATTGAATTGAGAACTGTGCTTTTGTTCTCAAAGTTTACATTTTAAATAATTATTGGGACATGAAACCCCTTAAACATAACTTAAAAACGAGTTAAAAATCGAGTCAACCGATAATACGACAGAAGTGGGTTATGTTTTTCACATCGAATTATCCGTAACGTAGGGAATGCTAGGTTAGTGTTAAATATAGAGAAGTTTATCTTGCGAGGATTAAAACAATGGCTGCGAAAGTCTTGGCGAGCGCTTCCGATGTTCGAGCCGAGCCTTGGCGAGCGCTTCCCATGTTCGAGCCGAGCCTTGGCGAGCGCTTCCCATGTTCGAGCCGAGCCTTCGCGAGCGCTTCCCATGTTCGAGTCGAGCCTTGGCAAGCGCTTCCGATGTTCGAGCCGAGCCTTGGCGAGCGCTTCCCATGTTCGAGCCGAACCTTGGCGAGCGCTTCCGATGTTCGAGCCGAGCCTTTGCGAGCGCTTCCGATGTTCGAGCCGAGCCTTTGCGAGCGCTTCCGATGTTCGAGCCGAGCCTTGGCGAGCGCTTCCGATGTTCGAGCCGAGACTTGGCGAGCGCTTCCCATGTTCGAGCCGAGCCTTGGCGAGCGCTTCCCAAGTTCGAGCCGAGTCTTGTGGAGCGCTTCCGATGTTCGAGCCGAGCCTTGGCGAGCGCTTCCCATGTTCGAGCCGAGCCTTGGCGAGCGCTTCCCATGTTCGAGCCAAGAAAGGTAAACTTCTCTATATTCAAACGTATTCTAGTATTTATTTTTCCCATCATTTTTTTCTAAACTATATAACAACAAATGCTTAACAAACCGTGGAATTCATAAACTGGAAGTACAACTGCTTTTACTAGTATTAAATACAATCTGTACGAATTGTAAGAGAGAAGTATTCCCGAGTTTCTAGAAAAATAATAAACAAAACTTTGGCTCTTAACAAGTTTTATTATATATGTTTGTATTATTAATACAAACAATATAATCGAATAGTAACTTTGTCAATGAAAAGCACCTTTAAAGTCAACAAAGAAACAACTGTTTAATGATCCATACAATGTATGCTCTATAAATAAATCAATACACAATAAATTACCGTGACCTTTCTGCTCGTTTTCAAAAACTCTGAAACGAAGCACATGTGTGTCTGCAAATTCAATCTAATTGTTTCGGAATACATGTTTGCGTATTTTAAAGACAATGTATGTAAATTACCTTCAAATGACCGACCAGAAAATGCGATCACATAAAGAAACAATGCGACTTTACAGTATCATGAACACGTAGTCCATGCAAGTATATTTGCAATCATATTGAATTTGCAGAAATTTAACATGCAAGCAAAACAAAGGACAATTTAATCCGTATATTCTATATTTTCTTATTGAACACAAGAATATAACCAAAAA
Source organism: Congeria kusceri (assembly GCA_027627225.1). NCBI lineage: Eukaryota > Metazoa > Mollusca > Bivalvia > Myida > Dreissenidae > Congeria > Congeria kusceri. The sequence goes on along the minus strand of CM051027.1, from coordinate 1,783,601 downwards.
CATTTCAGAAAGTGTTACTGGATAATTCCCACTAAATTGGGTTGACGTAGTTTCTAATGTGAATGCAACAATCACAACTGATTGAAAGTGCTACCATCTATTACATTATACTTTATGGTCTGACATTTAAATCATAAAATTGCAAATGAATTTGAGGCAAGTCGTGGGAAACCCGGGCTTAATGCATGTGCGTACAGTGTCGTCCCAAATAAGCACATGCATTAAGCCCGGTTTTCCCACGACACACCTTATTTACATTATAAACCTGAACATGAACTCATAAAATACCGTATCGTACTGTACATTGATACCCTGTGGGTGCATTAAAACCAACAACGTGGCAAATATACACCATAAAGCTAAGGGTACAAAATGCAAATCCTCGACTCTACTGTAACAATGTTACCTTTAAATGTCAACCTCCACGCAGAGATTAGAATTGTTCGGATCATATCTAAAAAATCCACCCACTAACTTCCACGTGTTCATAGCCAGGACCTATTTTGTCAGAAAAAAATGTGGACACCGCAAATTCCTTCCGTAGCTACATTTACGTTTTTTGTGTATAATTTAAATCTAAATACTTATGTATAACATTATAGGGCTACGATCTTTAAAATTAATAACACAATGTACAAAAAGAAATCCATATCTGGAAGGATTTCCTTGTGATAGCAGCGGTATTTTTAACCGGCTACATGTTGTGGAAGTATGGTTACATACGTTTTGATTAAGCGAAATAACTGGGTTAATATTTATGTCAGCGAGAGTTGTCTCCCTGTCATTATACATTTTGAACAATGTAAAGAAGAATGTAAATGTGTTTCTGTATCATTCAGGATAGTTTGTTTATGTTATTATATACTTTTTTTTATACAGAAGACCACATTGTAAAATAGATTACCATGTTGAAGCTTGTTTTATCTTAATGCGTCATCTTCTATAACTAAAGATATTATTATTATTATTATTATTGTTAGTATTATTTTGTTAGCAAGAGGTCCGGGCTTTGACTCACGGACTGGCTGCAAACTGTTCCCAATCTGTGTTTTATACATTTTATATCCCATAGAAATAATTGGCATATATGCTGTCGATAGCGTAAGATTAAGATTAAAGCAACACTGACATCACTGTATATTCTTAATTCTAACATGATACTCGTTAATTTTCATATAGAGAACGAACACAATTATCGTTGTTAAACTACCCAATGAACAACGCAAAAAAAGTCCCGATTCTGAGCGGAGTATAGTAAAAAGTAGTTCCAATTACAATAGCAAAAATATATGTCAAATCATGTTAGATTCGAAATTATTTTCCCATTATCGTTCTTTATCGGCCAATAAACAACTCTTTGTCGTTCTGATGCGTGGCTATTAAGCAACTCGGGCTAACGCCCTCGTAGTTTAATGACTACGCATCAGAACTCCAAATCGTTGTTTTTTGGCCGATAAACAAGGATAAATCGAAAATTATTTCTTAAAAAGCTACAATGAATAGAACATGTTTTGAGTGGGCAGGTAGTTAAAGTGAACTTTAGGATTAATTAATAGTTACTAAGCCCAAACCGTCACGATTTCTGCTACGATTTATTGCGGTCGTGTTAATCATGATGAGTCGGGAGCAGTGTGTCCCGATTGCATCTTCTCACATATGCTGACAGATGTTGCAGGACGAGACTACAAATATTAAGCCTAGGTCACACTGTCACGATTTTAGCTTGACTGTAAACAAATAATAAAGAACACAGTTAGTCCAAAAGAAAACTATTGTTATTTGTTTTGTTATAGAAGTCGCCATTGCAATTAGAAGGATCTGAAGAATTATTTTCCAGAAATGTTGTTTTCTTGAAATGTTTTTTTTTTAATATTAAGGTAAAGAAAAATACATGAGTATTATTTACTGCCATGTAATTAAACAAGACGGCCATGATGGCCCTAGGTCGCTCACCTGAGTTGAAGGCATCATAATTGCTTATAACAAGAGGGCCAAATGGCACTAAAGCATTTATCTGAGTATAAAAATCTGGGCCTTGCAGTTTCAGGAGACGATTTGCATAGTCTGCATAAACCATGTGCCCAACAGGGCGTGGCCACTTTCTACCCCAGGAGTATAATTTGAACAATATTTGTAGAGGAGCACTATAAAATATTACATACCAAATATTAAACCACTGGGCCTTGCGGATTCAGAGGAGAAGATTTTTAAAAAGTCATTTTGCTATTTAAGTCTATATAATCATTGTGACCCCCGGGGTGTGACAAGATTTGACTCCAGGGGCATCATTTGAACCTTTGAACAATCTTTGTAGAGAATCACCATACAATGTTACATACCAAATATGAAACCTCTGGGCCTTGCGGTTTCAGAGGAGATTTATAAAGTCATTTTGCTATTTAAGTCTATATAAACCATGTAAGCCACAGGGTGTGGCCAGAGTTGACCCTAGGGGCATCATTTCAACAATCTTTCTACAGGACCACTATACCAAATATAAAACCTCTAGGTCTTGAAGTTTCAGAGGAGAAGATTTTAAAAGTAATTTTGCTATTTAAGTCTAAACAAACCATGTAAGCATCTCATGGGCATCATTTGAACAATCTTGTAGAGGACCACTATACAATGTTACATACCAAGTATGAAACCTCTAGGCATTGCAGTTTCAGAGAACAAGATTTTAAAAGTCATTTTGCTATTTAAGTCTACATAAACCGTTGGAGTCCCATGGGGTTGCAAGTTTTGCCCCCATGGGCATCATTTGAACAATCTGTAGAGGAACGCAGTGTTATATACCAAATATGAAACCTCTAGGCATTGCGGTTTCAGTGGAGAAGTCTATGTAAAACATGTGACCCCCGGGATTTGGCGAGTTTTGAACCCGGGGGCATCATTTGAACAATTTTTGTAGAGGACCACTATACAATGTTACTTACCAAATATGAAACTTCTAGGCCTTGCGATTTCAAAGACGAATTTTTTTTATTGCATTTTGCTATATAAGTCTATATAAACCATGTGACCCCCGGGGCGTGGCCAGTTTTGACCCCAGGGGCATCATTTGAACAATCTTTGTAGAGGAACACTATTCCATGTTACATACCAAATATGAAACATTTAGGCCTTGCGTTTTCAGACGAAAAGATGTTTAAAGTCATTTTGCTATTAAAGTCTACATAAACCATGTGAGCCTTAGGCTGTGGCCAGTTTTGACAGCAGGGGCATCTTTTGAACACTCCTTGTAGAGGGCCACTATACAATGTTACACACCGAATATGAAACCGCTAGGCCTAGCAGTGTCACAGAAGAAGATTTTTAAAGTCATTTTGCTATACAAGTCTATATAAACCATGTGACCCCCAGGGCGTGGCCAGTTTTGACCCCAGTAGCATCATTTGAACAATTTTTTGTAGAGGATCATTAGAGGATGTCACATATCGCAAGCCTTGTGGTTTCAGAAAAGCAGATTTTTTAAGTTCTCAGTTTTTAAATATATTTTTAGCTCTTGTGACCTACATATGCAGCTGACCGGAGCGATTTGAACAATTTTGAAAGACGGTCACCAAAGGATCATTCCTGTGAAGTTTTATGAAAATCTGCCCAGCGGTTTAAGAGGAGATGTTCTTTGAATGAAAATGTTGACAAACGACGCACGACGGACAAAAAGCGATCATAAAAGCTCATTATGAACACGTAGAGCTCAGTTGAGCTAAAAATAACGAGAGGTTTATCTACATCTTGAGTGAATGAAATGGTATTTAAGGAATACTCCGTCTCTCAGTATTGATCGCTGATGGGATTTACGATGGACTAGTATATAAAAGGGGCTGATTAAAATATCACAACGCTAACCGCTATTCCACGTAAGGTTTTGTTGATGATAAATATATTACATTTTTATGAGAGTGATATCTGTTTTGCTATTTTTCAACGAACATAACAAAACAGTTCCAATTTCGACCATTTCGCGTATATTTATTTATTTATTTTACTTAAAATACAAAAGGATAGTGTTGTGGATGTTTTATGGTACCCATTAGTTTATAATTTTGTCACGTTTACAATTGCAAAATATGTTATGGCTTAGCAGACCTTTTAATACACCGCACACGAAGCGATTACACAAAAATGTACTATTTCGTTAAGATATACAACAGCGACAGCACGCTCGGTTAATTCCGACGGTTTAAATAATCTTGCTTATTCGGATTTGAATATTAGAACAAATAACCCACAAACAGTGGTCAAGTTCAAAAAGAACTATACCACGAATGCCTTACAGTCAACCCACATTTTTAATCCGTAATCAAACATTGGAGGTATTTCAGCGTTTCAAACAGTTTATTCGTCACCTGTCCTTTTTATACTTATCTCGAATGATTACAGGCAATACATATAATTAGCATAATCAAAGGCAATTAGCAAAAGCATTCCGTACATTCCTCCCATACCCCCAAGAAGGGCTTCTACCGTCTCATATCACCTATGCTGCTTTTCAGTAACAATAAATAGCTATTATCGCCCTATCACACTGTCACGGGGTCATGTTTATTGATATCGCGTCTTTATTCATGAAATACTGACATAAGCACTGCACAAGTCAACACTTTAAAAATAAATTCTGTGTGTTTTATTTTAATAGAAAAGTAAGCATGTGCATTTCTTTGCGGAATATTATTGCTTTTGAATGCAGTTTGAACAAATTATTATGATTGTATAACCTTTTCCGATTGTATAATTTCTAGTAAATCACAAGTCAGTTGTCTACAAATGCCTTATACTTGATGATGTTCGATACAAATGATTTTTTTTTAATGACATAGATTCTAACAATATTTTAATTTAATAATTTAATATAATATTTTGTTTATTTAGTTTATATTCATACACGACCATTAACCGTACATTTGAACATATTTTTCTGCTAAATATATCAATTAATATTAAACAGCCTTCCAGAAGTTACATTAGTATTCATTTTAAAATAACTTTTTAAATCTTTGTTGTGATAAATGGAAAATATTGTGTTGCCAAGTATAAATTAAAAGACCTTGACGTTTTATTTTTTCACCATTTTTAAAGTATGACCCTTAGCGGTATCCAACTAAAGAAACAGCAGCAACAACAATAGCAACAACAGTAGCATAATCAGTATCGGCATCATGGGGTCCGCCTCTATCATCATTAGATTATTCTTATACAACCAAAACAACAACAACAACAACGACCACTACTACTACTATTTCTCCTTACAAATATGCACATTATACATAGTATGAAAAAGGCATTATAATTCGCAATTTGCAGAAAAGCAATTTACTATTTGCGAGAAGTTTCGAACCATTGATTGTTTAGCATTAAGTTATTTCTTATTATATTTTAATTATATATATTAATAAATTTAGACACATGAATTAAGGTTTTGTTGGAGGTGACAGATAACAAACTTTTCGCCCTGAACTAATCAGAATTTGGTTCATTACCTTAAATAAATTCATGGAGTTTATTAACTATACGTGCATGAAAAGTTTAAATAAAAAGAAATTTAAAAAAGTAAACTTTATTTATTTTTCAAACGCTTGACAATGGGTTGATACTAGAAACAGTTATTTAAAAAAAACAACAACATCGACACAATCAACGCCGCCACCACCGCCACCACCACCATCATTATCATCACCCTAATCATCATCATCACCATCATCATCATCATACTAATTATCATCATCATCATCATCATCATCATCGTCGTCGTTAACATTATCATGATCATGATATTATTATTATTATTCTATTTCTTCTTCTTCTATTTCCTCACCATCATCACCACCACCATTAAAACATCATCGTCATCGTCGTTGTCATCATCATGATGAAATATACGTTTACCGAGTTTCTATAATAGTTGTGAAGTTGTATTAATGGTGTAATATATACAAGTATATATGGATGCATTTATAAACTATAATTACATGTCAAAATATATTTAAGGAATATATTTACGTATCGTCTGCAAAAATATATTATGCAAAGTTGTGCACACAGACCCCCAAGATGTTAATTGACGTGTCAAAATGGCAAACTGTCATAACAACATATTG